>JAHDVE020009566.1:0-22145 GCA_022606495.2 Halesus radiatus | reverse complement strand
TCACGGCGGGCGATTGTCCTTGTATCGTCGGTGCATCACTATCCCACAGGTATATCCATGAGTGATGACCGCAAGCGGGCGCTATTAAGTCTTTGCAAGGATATGCAAATACCTATAATTGAGTCAGACCCATTCTCGGACTGCATGAAAGAAAAATCCATAAAGGCAATGGATGATGACAATATCGTTATGTATATGGGCACCCTGCGCCATAGCTTTGCCCTTGGGGTGAATTTGGGCTGGCTAGTTTTGCCAGAGTATTTGATGGATAATGTAGTTGAGACAAGGTCAAAAATGACCATGTATAGAGATAATATCACATCAGCACTTCTGAAAAACCTTATCTACGGGGGATACTATTACGACTTTCTTGATCAATTCGCCCCCCAGTACAAAAAACGTGTTGATTACGCCAATAATCTGATTGAACACTATCTTGGCGATATTGTGACATGGGATAAGACAAACAGTGGCTTCCTCTTTTGGCTTGACTTTGGCGACCTCAACGTTAAGCAGCTTTTTGCTGATGAAAGGCTCCTTGTGTCATATGGGGGTATGTTCTCAGCAAAATATAAAAGCCATGTGTCCCTCTGCCCTTTTGCCGTGAAGGAAAAAGAGCTTGAAATGATTATCGAAGGAATACGCATAAGAGCATAACATGCGGGGACTAATGAAATAAGATAATATCGTGCCTAGGCCTTCTTCACGAACTCCGCTTTAAGCATGACCTTCATATCGTCCATTTTGCAGTCAATTTCGTGATCACCGTCCACAAGGCGTATATTTTTAGCCTTTGCACCTTTTTTGAGTGCTATTGACGATCCCTTCAGTTTAAGCTCTTTTATGAGGATCACAGAATCGCCATCCACGAGTATATTCCCGTTGCTATCCTTCACCACACGCAGCCCTTCAACGCCCTCAGCCTCACCAGCTAAAGCCCATTCATGAGCACATTCGGGACACACATAGTTGCTCCCGTCGTTGTATGTGAGTTCAGATGAACATATCGGACACTTAGGCATAGCTTGATCCATAAAATTACTCCTTAAGTTGTGATCGGTGCAGTATATAAAAAATAACCCTAACATACAAGCGCATAAGTTATTGCGTATGGTAGTGGATAGTGATATCAATAGAATTAGCGATTGAAGATGTTGCTGGAGAGCCAACCAATGATTATAACGATATTAATTCTTTTAGTAACAGTGGCTTTCTTTATCCAAGGAAAAGTACGCTCTGACCTTATTGCGTTATGTGCGCTTTTGTGCCTGATGATTTTTGGCATACTCACACCCGCAGAGGCATTCACGGGCTTTGCTAATCCCATAATATTCACCATAGCGGCGATGTTTGTCATTAGCGGAGCCATTGTGCGCACTGGCCTCGCCAATATCGTGAGTAATTCCATCCTAAGCGTTGCAGGCACAAACCAAAACGTGCTTTTTGCCCTCACAATGATTATCACAGCCCTTATTGGCGCCCTTGTGAGCAATACCGGCACAGTTGCCATTATGATGCCTATCGTCGCCAGCATGGCCCTTGCGGTGAACGCTAGCCCTAGCCGTTTTTTAATGCCACTTGCCTTTATGGCAGGTATTGGCGGTATGTTGACGCTTATCGGCAATCCTCCAAATATGGTCGTTAATGACGTGTACGTAAAAGCGGGCTATGAATCCCTTAAACTTTTCTCATTTCTGCCAATAGGCATTGTGTGTATGGTTTTCGGCTTATTCGTCCTAACTCCTGTGACTTCATGGCTACTCGCAAGACGTAACGCAAAGAAAGGGGAAACAGGTGGCAGCGGAGGATTTTTACAAAACCTTGCCGACAAATACCATTTAGCACAAAATATATATAAAGTTACCGCTCCTAAAGGCTCTGCCCTAGCGAATGTACCACTGTGTGAACTGGGACTGACAGCGGCCTTCGGAGTGGTTATTCAAGAAATACGCCGCAAGGTGGGGCGAGGGCTTTCAGCATCCATACAGCAGATAAGCCCAAGCGCACAGACTGCCATAGCAAGTGGCGACAGCTTGTCTATTCTAGGAACAAGCGATGGTGTGCGTGCCATGGCGGAAAAGTACGGCCTAGTGGTGACGGAGACGCCAGACGTAAGCAAAAGCTCCTACCACTTTGAGTCTATTGGTATATGTGAGCTTGTTTTAATGTCAGCCTCAAGACTTGTTAATTCCACGGTGGGCAAGTCTGGTCTACGGGAGCAGTTCGGGGTGACCGTGCTTGGCATTCAACGTGGCAACCAATATATACTGGAAAATTTAAAAGATCAGGAGCTGTATTCTGGCGATGCTTTGCTTGTACAAGGAACGTGGGACAACATAAACCGTCTGGATGCAAACTCTCAACACTGGGTTGTGGTGGGCAAGCCCATGGAACACGCCACAGTGGTCACTATGACAAAGAAGATCCCTTTTGTGGTGGCTATTCTGGCCGCAATGATAATTGTTATGGCCACAGGCCTTATACCCACAGTGCTTACTGCGCTCATTGCTGCTGTGCTTATGGTGTTGGCTGGTTGCTTTAGTAATATGCGAGACACCTATTCGTTTATAAACTGGGAAACACTCATCATGATTGCCTGTATGCTACCGCTGGCGACGGCAATGGACAAAACTGGTCTAGTCGCCCTAGTGGCCAAATATATGTCCATGGTGGGTACTGCCTACGGCCCCCTTGCTGCGCTAGCGGTAATATATTTTGTAACCTCACTACTCAATATAGTCATAAGCTTTACGCCGCTAACGTTGCTAGTCGCCCCAGTGGCAATGGTAATAGCAAAAGAGCTCAATTGCGACCCTTTGCCGTTCATGTTTGCCGTGGCAACGGCGGCCAGTATGTGCTTTGGCAGTTCATTTTCCACTCCGTCAAACGCCCTTGTGGTATCCGCAGGCCGCTACACCTTTATGGATTACCTCAAAATAGGCCTGCCGCTGCAACTGCTGCTTGGTGTGCTAATGGTGTTTGCAATACCCTTTTTATTTCCATTTTAGAAAGTAAATATCAATCCGAGTGAGATCCCGGGTCAAACCCGTGATGACAGGAAGAGTGAGAGGATGCGCAGGCCTAAGCTTATACAATTCCCTCCAGCAAACAAAAAAGCTGCGGGGGTTAGCCGCAGCCTATTGAGAGAGGAGAAGAAAATACATTTCAAATACTTTAACCGCCCCTGCCTTCGCAGAGACGGCCGTTCACATTCATTTACGAGGTCTGATATATAAATTAGGCTTTATATTTTTGCCTCTATACAAGTCCGTGGGGAAGCCATCCACATCTGTTGCAGGCAAAGCCTCAGCATAGGTGTAGAGGATATAATCTAGCGGACCAGCGTCTAGCGCCCTTTGAGGGCAGCTCATTACGCAAACGGGCTTCTGATCATTATTCCATCTGTCTAAGCAGAATGTACATTTCTGGGCAGGATGTTTGACGGCCCACGAGGCGTCTTGCGACTCTTGCTCGTCTCCTGCTATGGATATTGCACCATAAGGGCATGCGTCTATGCAGGTCTTCTGGCTTTGACATTTTGTTCTATCGATTAGGACAATGCCGTCTTTCTCCCGTTTTGTGATGGCACCTACGCCGCAAGCCTGTACACATGAAGGTTCTGAACAGTGTTGGCAGGAATAAACCAGCGGGTGTAATTCGACATTGGGCCATTCGCCCTTTTCACGGTTTGCATGGTCTATCTTTAAGTGACGCCATGACACGATGCCAGGTTTAACGTCGTTCCAGTCCTTACAGGCCACTGTGCATGTGCTGCATTCTGTGCATGCTGTCTGATCAAAGTAAAATGCGTATTGCATGGTTATCTATCCCCCCTTAAATGCTGTCGTCAGCCAGCTTCACAGAGCTGATTTTGCGAATGCCTATGCGCTGGTATGAACCGTAGGACGAACCCTGACTGATCCTCGATGGGCGCTGCATTGATATTGAATTCACGCTGCCAGACACATCCACGTTGTGATTTTCTGTAGTGCAGTCGGCAAAGTCTATGGTGCAGTCACGGAAAGTTGTCCACGAACCTTCAGCTATGCGCATAATCCCTTTCCTTGTGGTCTTTGTGGTGTGCACTGACAAAAGTATCTTACCTCGTGTCGATTGAGCCATGACGATATCGCCAAATTCAAGGTTCATAGCTGTTGCATCGGCTGGGTTCATATAAACTGGCTCGTACACGCCCAAATCGCTCGGATATATCCCCGTGCCTTTCTGTATCGTGTCCGTACCCCGTGTCATTGATGCATGGGCGGGGTTTCCATCCTTGTCACGCTTGAAGGTTTCGTTGACATAGGCGTTGTTATCATTGGTGGAGTGTCCACGCAAAATTGAGTGATAGTTTCCCACACAATATGGGTACGCTGTGCGCAGGCTTAGCGGGTCGGGTGAACGCATATCGCTGATTGCGGGATACGTTGCGCCTATTGTGCTAATGTAATCGCTCTGCTGTTTGTCATCGCAGTCATGCAAGCCTTCAGCCAGAGGAATATACATAGGTATAGGGTATACAAACCTTGCACGCTCCATATTCGCCGCCTCTTCAGCTGGATTTGCCGCTAACAAAGTCGTATCTGGGTCATAACCAGGGTTTGTGGGCACATCTGCTTCATTATTCTTGTATATACAAGATTTTGTATATATACCCGTGGAGCCGTTATTGAGCTTCAATTTCAAATCCGCCGCGGTATAAGCAGGGTATCTTGAAGGGTCGAGCGTCAGATCGTCAAAGTTATACCAACGGCGTGCTTCGTAATCCTCCACAAGAGCTTGACTGTAGGCTTCAATCTTGCCGGATGTTGTTGTCAACGGTCTGCCGCCTACAACTCCGTCAACAAGCTTGCGAAAATCACCGTAATCTGCATGAACCAAATTATCGCTTCTTTGGGGCAGAAATGAGAGAACGCCCTCTTTCTTGAACTCCTCAAATGTTAGTCCTTGAACTTTTCCGCCTGCGCCAGCCAATAGATCCCAGCCTTCGTTGCATAGTGTTTCATGGCTTTTAAGCCCCCCAATCTGTTTGGCCATATCGATGCCGCCGTAAGAGCGCAGGATACCCTCACAAATATAAAGTTCGCTCATCGCCTCGCCTGGCGGGTCAATCACCCGTGGAGACCAGTGCAGTGATGCGCCCCCGTAAACGTTGGTGACAAAGCCTTCCATCTCAAAGGGCAGCGCAGGGGGTAGCAGATAGTCAGAATATTGTGAAGACGGTGTCATGAAAGGGTCCATATTAACCGCAAGGCGTAGCTTGTAAGTGTTGCCTGTGGGGTCAGCCGCAAGATCTTTCTCTGTCATAACTTCAATATTTTTCTTTGCGTCACCGCATTGGGTTACCCAATAGTTGCCGCCGATCATTATCGTGCCACGAAGAGGCGGGTTATATTTGATTTCAGGGTTATTCCAGAATGATTTGCCTGTGCCGCCGTTTGACACCATATCCTGCCAAGAGCACTGCTGTATTGTGTTTCCAGTATAGAAGCCGTACTTTCCAAAATCCGTCAGCTTACGCCAGTTGTTGTTTGTAAACGTCATCTTATTTCTGTTGATTCTACGGTGCTGGACGATATCGTCAACCGTCTCTGCGGTATTTATTACTGCTGCCTCTGGCCCTGCCATTGCGCCGTTTGGCCCCAATACATCGTAGCTCTCATAGTATTGAGGTGATCCGTAAAATCTGCCGTTTTGACCGAAGCAACCCATAACGCCCGCAAGTATAGTGAGTGCCCACGGAGCTTGTTCAGCCTCAAGCGTTCTATTGTTTCCCCAGCCTGCAAAAACCCCAATGCGCTTGTCGCCGTTGGCTTTATTACTTGTGGCAAACAGCTCTGCAAGCCAGCGTATGTCATCAGCTTTCACGCCAGTGACCATCTCTGCCCACTCTGGAGTTTTGGCAACCTGCCCATAAATAGGCACACGCTTTGAGTAAAGCTCATCGGCTGTGCCTGTGGGCGACTGCGCCGCTGAGTTTACATTATAGCCAATAGTGTCAGGATATATTGATGTGCCGATATTTAGACCTGCTGTGATAAGTGCAGGGTCGTTTCCAAAGATATAAGCAGAAAATGAAGCACCAATCGGCACAGTATATTTTGTTGTATCGTCCTCTGGCTCAAATACGTTGGTGAATAATGAATTCGGCGCAACCTTTGTCGCATCAAACGTACCTGTTGCCGTAATTACATATGTCGATTCAGATTTCTGCCATGGATAAAAATCAGCTGTAGTAGGGGTAGGGTTGTCAAAAAATCCATGGACTGCTTTGTCAATAAAATTATAATCCAGCCAAACGCCAGTGTGACTGCCCGCTAAAGCATCAGCCTTCATTTGTTTATCGAGCAGATGATGCAACATACCGCAAACAAGGGCGGAATCTGTCCCGCCGATAGGTGCGATATGACGAACGTTGCTGCCTTCTTTGCGAGAAGCTCCAAGCATGGTGGATGTTCTTGTCAGGTGCGGGTCTATGGTGGTTAGCCCTATGCCCATCTCCCTTGCCTGAATGAGCATATGGGTGGTGTTTGCCCCCTGTATAGATTCCGCAGGGTTAAATCCCCACAATACTATCTGGTCACAGTTGAACATATCCTCACGTTTGTTTGCCTCAATGTTGAAACTGGGGGTGGAGCCGTTAAGCGCAAAGCGCATAATGTGTTCTGTGCCTGGGTAACTTGGGCCAGAGGTTCTCACTTCTGTATTGTTACCAAGGGTGCGCATAAACGCAATAGGCACAGCACCCATGGCGGATGGCAGGGTTAATGTCGGGCCAGACCCAGGCGTACGGGTGATTGTCGCTTTGCCCCATCTTGCTGTCACGGATGCGCTCTTGAAATAATCATCAGTGCCAGTGTATGGAGCTGTTGTAATTTCTTTAAATTTAGCGGCTATCTCGTCAAAGGCCTGCTTCCATGAAATACGCACGAACCCTTCAGGATTTCCACGCTCTAAGGTTTGCTTGAGTGGGTATATAAGACGGTCATTTCGGTATAAAAGCGTACGCTTTCCACGGCAACGCAGACAAGCACGAAGCTGCGGGTTGTTATGGTCCCCGCTGGTGGATAGCCTATCAGGCCGTTCGTCGGATGTGAAACGTTTGATGACGCCATTTCTCACATGGGCTTTTATTACGCATCTGCCTCCGCAGTTGTTGCCCATTGCACCCGCATAGACCTTTTCGTCTGCGGGTATGGTGATCTCCCCGCCGACTCCGCCACCGACAATATACGTGTCGCTTCCGTCATTCTTACTGCACCCCGCAAGGGTTCCCGCCGCAATAAGAGCTACACTACCCTTTAGTGTACTACGCCTTGTTACTAACATAACTCTCCCCTCCTTCATCTTATTCAATAATAGAAGGATAGCGAATAAGCCGAGCAGTATTCAAGTATAGCAGGGGGAATAAATAAAAGGATAGACAAGTACAGCCGAGGGCTTTCTGACAGGGATAGCTCCAGTAAGGTATTAATAACGCAGCTCAATCTAGCAAAAGGCGTTTGGGATTTTTATAAAATATTTTTATATTCTTTAGCTATTGTCTCTGAAAGGTATTTCATCGCTGCTTCAAATCTGCTTTTACTGAGGTGGAGCTTGCCGACAGTCATATAGCCTGCAAGGTTGTCCTTGAACTCACGGCCACGGACAAAGGGCGTTTTCGGAGCGAGGCTATAAATCTTATCAAGATCTATGCGATCGTCAAATTTCAACCAATATGTGAGGGGATGGGCTTCAGGATTCCATGTGGCGTACTTGCCCAAATACTCCTGCATTACAGCATTTGTGAAATCTGTACGCTTCTTTATATAAGCCTGCACGTGGTTGACATAGGTGTCAAAATTCCCACTCAACAAAAAGTGGTGGTAAAATATCTGCATGATGCTTGAGACGTGGTCAGCCTGCGTTCTGTAATGATAAAACTTGTCTGTTAGCGTTGATGGAACGACAACCCATGAAAGCGACATCCCCGTTGGGAAAAGCTCATCAAATGCCCCTACGTATATCGTAGAACCAAGGTTATCCCTTGCGGCAAAAGGCGCAGGCAATGACTGACCAAGAGCACGGTAAAAGTCCATCTCGATTATTGGGGTTTTTGAATTCTGACAGATATTTAGAATATCAACCTTGCGCTCTTCGCTATAGCTTATTCCCGTAGGGTAAGAGTAGCACGGCGTCACGTACAGTGCCGTTGCAGCTGGCCTGCTCAAGTTTTTTAGGAGTGAATCTTTAGTTATCCCCTCGTCGTCCATGTCCAGAGGCAGCATATTCACCCCGTGGGCAAGAATGTAATTTTTAGGTAAAACCCAGGCGGGTTCACCATAAAGCACATCCAGACCAGTCCGCATAACTGTGGAACATATGGACGCAAGCGCCTCCACAGGGCCAGCCATTATAAACACCTGATCTGGATCTGCATAAAGCCCAAAACGTGCCATATATTTGCATAATTCCTGCCTTAGGGGCAAGTAGCCACAGGTGTCAACACTTGTGATATTTTTCGCAGCATATAATAATCCTTCTTCAAGGAGAGGCGTATAAAAATGCTCTCTGGCCATATAAGGGGTGCTAATGCTCATATAGCTGCTGTCATACTCGTGCCTATGGATATCAATAAGCTCACTCGAACTTGGCCGCTGGAAGCTCTTCTTGGTATAATTTGACCAGTTTGGCGATGAGGGATAAAGGTTTGCCCACGCCTCTGATGCCACAAAGCTCCCATACTGAGGGCGAATGACCACGATCCCTTCGTAGCTAAGCATCGCAAGAGCCTCTGACACGGTGTCTTTACTAACGCTATATTCCGCAGCCATTTTGGCCACAGATGGCAGTTGCGTTCCCGCAAGCACGGTGTTCTCTTTTATTTTGGCTTTTATAACGTTTGCAAGTTGCTGCGCCCTGTTTAGGAGCAGGCTTTTCTTAAACATAGCGACCCTCTTGAACTATTATATATACAGTTGTTTTATAATGTCAAGTTTATATGGATATGCAAAAGAGCTTTGGCTGGGGAACACAAGCAAATAGCAGAGATCTAGCCTAAAATTAAAAGGAATAACAATATCAATCCGAGTGAGATCCCAGGTCAAGCCCGGGATGACGAGAAGAGTGTAATTTCCTCCACCTCCGTAATTCTGGGCTTGACCCGGAATCTCACCCGACAAACGATCAACCAGAGGCGATCCCTGCCTTCGCTAAAGTTACAATAAAAAAAAGGGCCGCTTATGCGGCCCTCTTCATGAGTACTGGAGAGGGGACTCGAACCCCTACACCCTTGCGAGTAGTGGCTTTTGAGGCCACCGCGTATACCATTCCGCCACTCCAGCATTTGTCATGGAATACTTGAATAGCTTGTTTTACTCTATTTTGTCAACTTATTTCTGCTTTTCGGTGATCTTCGCCTTTATAACCGCCGCCTGCTTCTTGGCTTTTGCCGCTTCTTTTTCTGAAAGGGCTTGGCAAAGGCTGTCCATCCCTGCTACGGTCAGCCAAATGCAGCTTTGGAGTGCATCTGGCCTTAATGACAGCGCACCTGCCATATAAGCATCGCCCAAAATCATCTGCGAATCAGCATCACCCTGCTCGGCGGCTCTGCTGTACCATTTTACAGCACTGCTGTCGCTCTGCTTAACTCCGCTGCCATCTTTGTAAAAGTCCGCCAGTTGCCTCTGGGCGGCGGCGTTATCTTTTGATGCGGCTTTTGCCATCCATTTGGCAGCTTCCTTGGTGTCCGCCTCAGTGCCTCTGCCCGTGAAGGTCATCAAGCCATATTTGTACTGGGCAGCAACATAGCCCTGCTCTGCAGATTTTTTGTACCAGTATATGGCTTCGGAATCGCTTTTGTCGACACTTATGCCTTTTTCATATAACTCAGCTAGCTTATGTTGCCCTTCGGCGTTGTTTTGCAGGGCGGCCTTATAATAGTACTCGGCGGCCTTGTCATAATCAGGCTCTGCGCTGTTATAATATATATCTCCAAGTTCCAGCGAAGAGCCTCCGTTGGTAAGGCCTGCCATATCCATTGCGTTGAACCTTACACAGCCAGCCATCACGCAGGCAAAGACTGCAAGCAAAATCAGTTTTTTCATATTTACTCCGTTTTATAAGTCCAATTTAATTTTTTCAAAATCTAAGCTATTAATGTCTTTTTCATAAAAAATCGTCTGGCATGGGGCTAATGTCTGCGGCAACCATTTTGCGTTATCCTGATCGATGTAAAATGCAGTCATAGGCTTATTTAGACCAGAGGCAAAATGCACCACAGACGTATCTGGGCTTATGACATAACTCGCCCTTCTGAGAATCTCCACCGCCTCAAATATTTCTGCGGGGCTATTGAAAACGTGTACGTTATTGCTATCTATTTTTGCCATAACTTTTTCAAGCATCTCACTCACGGCGGAGTAGCTTAACAGCACTATCTTCCTCTCTGGATTGGCTCTTAATATGTTGCCAATAAGGGCGATTATGCTAGCTTCGGTCATTCGTTTTATGCGTGCTGCACCAAAGCAGTTCAGCAGAATATAATTTGATAAATTTCTATCTTTTAAGTATTTTTCGACGTTTTTGCGGCTCTGCTCATCCGTCGGCACGTAATAACTGCTGTCATAGTTGTTGCAACCCATAAGGAGAAGTATTTTCGAGTATATTGCGTTCATATGCCCATCGGGTGCCAGATTGATGTTGAACATTTTAAGCTTTTGGCCACAGCCGATATTAACACGGGCGTTAATTGCCCTGATTAACGCTAAGTCTCGATTGCGTAAGACTTCTGTTAAATCAACCAAAATGTCGTAATTCTCTTTGGATAGTGCCTTGCCAAGCTTAGCGAAAGCGGCCATGGAGCGGTTGCCCACGATATGGACATTGTCCACATAAGGGTTTGCGTCATAGAGATATCGTGTGTCAGCCGTGGCGATAACATCAACTTGCGTCTGTGGCTGAAAACGCTTTATTTCACGGTATATGAACGAGGTGATGGCATAGTCACCCAATTTGCCATCATGGCGAATAAATAGTATCTTCGAGCAATTTGTAAGATCGGCCTTAGGCATGTTCTTGTCAAGGAGGCTGTGGCCAATCTTGAGTCGCAAAAAGCGCAACATGTCTTTGATTTTCATTTATTCACCTTTCTCTTCAACTTTCCGCCATCCATGCGGAGGCAGGGATCCAGTCTAAAATTAATAGCCCTTTCCCATGTCTTACGGGTGAGATCCCGGGTCAAGCCCGGGATGACGGACTCGCAGGGACTAACCCTTCCGAGCTTCCGGACTTCCTGTAAAAGCAGGTAGCTGACGGGCAAAAACGTTCTGTATTCGTCATCCCGGGCTTGACCCGGGATCTCACCCGAAATACAAAAGGCCTTCCGTCATTCACCCGCCATTGATCCTTGACTTCACAAGTTCCACATCGTCACGGCAAAGCGACATCATGAAAGCATCGCCTGCATATCCGCCACTAGCGATAATTTTATCGTCTAAAAATGCTTCGGCTTTATATACAATCTCAAATGATTTTACATTCAACTCTGTCGGTAATGCTCGCTCAATCCACTTTACATAGCGAACGTTGTTAACGTGGTTGTTAATATCGATGTCATCTTCATTTGCGTGGGTTATGCGCAATGCGGGTGAATCCTGCGGGATGTTAAACTTGTAATTTGATTCATCAATAGCTAGTTGTGCATTTTGCGGGTTCAAGGCCGCAACAAAATCTGGTATCCTTGTAACCCGATGGGTTGAGAGATCGACTATTACCCATTCTGTCGCCGCTGTAATAAGCACTTCACCTGCCTCATCTGTCATTTTGAAATCCCTACGGAACTGAACCTTGCTAATAGCCACAGGCCACGTGTGCAACGTATATGTCCCGCCCTCTGGCATACGGATGATTTTGATATGCAGTTTGGCAAGCACCCATGCGAGCTTATCAACGGCTAGCCGCTCGATGGACATGCCAAGCATCGACGCATGTTCTGTAGCTATGGCCTCCATGTGGTTGCATAACTGATAGAGTGCCATTTTTTCAGTAATCATAATATCTTTAACATGAACCACTTTACGACTCCACTAAGCAAATAGGCGGACTTGCGAAGTAAATTTACCATATTATTTACAAAAAGCCACCTGTTAATGTTTTACTTATTTTTATAATTGCTATATTATATAATAAAATATAATTGAATACAGACAATAATCCCGACGATAAGTTATTACAGAATCACTTCAGAAGGAATGCAAACTATGCGCACAGCAATAGGCTACAGCGATAATCCAGACACATTTACAGCAGGGACGCAAGCAGCCACAAACGCCCTAAAGGCTGGAGGTGTCGATGCTGTCTGCGATTTCGTGTTGCTATTTGCCACGGCAGTCCATGATGCAAAAATCTTGCGGGATGCCGTATCTTCTGTTGTAGGGCAAACTGTGCCAATAATCGGTGGGGCTGCCGTAGGGGCCATTTCAAGCGATCAGTACGGCTATGCTGGAGATCAAATAATTCTTGCGACATTTTGGACAAAAAGCATCCGATGGAGCCTATTCACAGAAGAGAATCTTGCTGACCGTGAAGAGGTAGCAGGAAAACAGCTAGGCGAGAAACTCAAAAATGCGGGGATAGACAAAACCTCACCAGTGCTGCTGTTCTACGATGCAATCAACAGGACACACGGCGATTTGCGCCTGACTATGGCCACTCACCTATTAAAAGGCATTGAAGGCGGCCTCGGTTTCCTGCCAAATATTATAGGTGCTGGCCTACAAGGCGATTTTCTCTGTTCAGAAACCAAACAGTGGACAGGCGCAGGCATTTCAGAAAGTAGCGCCATCGCTCTTACTTTTGAGGGTGATCTCAGAATAGATAGCACAATAATGCACGGCTGCCGCCCGACAACAGGTTATTATACCGTTACCAAGGCAGAAGGACAGGTCATCCTTGAGATTAATGGAGAAAAGGCACTTGATTTTATGGCTAACATGCTTGGATCTGCCGTGCCTGTGGAAAATTTCCCCTTCTTTCTTATACTTGGCCTAAACCAAGGCGATAAGTGGTGTGATTTTGAAGAGAGCAACTACGCATCAAGGCTTTGCCTTGGTATAGATAAAGAACGTGGCGGAATAGTCATGTTTGAGCCTGATATGGTTGAGGGGACAGAGTTTCAAGTCATGCATCGTAGCCTTGAACTTAGCTATATGCCGCCCAAAATGGACAAACTGTTTGATAATCTTGGCGAACGTGAACCTGTTTTAGCTCTTTACATCAACTGCGCAGGGCGTGCTGCGGGTTATGCAGGCATAGATAGCGAAGATGCGCTAGTGGTACAAAAGGCCACCGCGGGCAAGGTGCCACTAATGGGGATATATACTGGAGTTGAAATAGCCTCCGTGCGGGGCAAACCAAGAGGATTGGACTGGACAGGGGTTTTTTGCCTGTTTAGCATCCCAAAGCAAAAGTAATAAATGGTGAGCTATGGATAAGTTAATTACAGAAATAAAAGAGCTCAAACATGAAAATGAATACATGCGCAAAATGGCAGAGCAGTCAATTGCAAAGATTCTACAAATGGACGCTCAGTGTACTGCCATGCGGCAAGAACTTGAACAAAAACGCCGTGGATTTGGCCTTATGGCGGAGCTTGCGGTAACCATTGAACAGCAGGGCATCGATTACGATAGTGTATTTGTCTCCGTAAGCAAACGAATAAATGCCGCGCTCAATATGCAGCGCACAGCCGTACTTATTCCCTCTGTTGATAAGTTGTTTAGAGTGTCAATGACACAAGGCTACCCCGAAGAGGAGAGAGAGAACCTCGAATACAGCCGTATAGAAATCAGTGACGAACTGCGCTCAGGTGCCGTTATCGTCACAGGGGCAGACGCTGACAGTCGCCTGACACAAATGCGCACTGCACTGGGGTTGCCCTATTTTATATCTTCGCCAGTAATATTGCACAATAATGTCATTGCGCTGCTTGTAACAGGTCGCCTACTGGAGACAGGGCCATTTATGACTCGCCTCCGCTTCAGCGATCTTGAAACCCTACAAACCCTGAGTGCATATATGGCGGCCATGCTGACAGGCCACCGCCTGCAAGAGGTGGAGAACCTCGCCAATTGCGATACCCTAACGCAACTACCAAACCGCCGCCGCACGATAGAAGAGCTGCACAAAATATTAAGCATGGCACGCCGAGGTGGGTTTTCAGCCGCAGTTATGTTTGTAGATCTAGACGGCTTTAAAGAAGTCAATGACCAACACGGCCACGCCGCTGGGGATAGTGTACTCCAGATTGTAGCAGAAAAACTCAGGCTCAGTGTGCGGGAGTCAGATCTTGTCGGCCGTATTGGGGGCGACGAATTTATAGTGGTTCTCTCCCAGGTTGCCCATCCAGAGGACGCAGGAATTGTTGCCAGTAAAATTATAGCTAAGTTATCAGAACCTATGGACTTGCTAGATCTTTCATGCAAAATCAGCGCAAGCGTAGGCATATCATTGTTTCCCGAACACGGCAAAGATGCAGACTCGCTGATTCAAGCCGCAGATGATGCCATGTACGTGGTAAAGAATAATGGTAAAAATGCCTTTGGCTTTGCAACTAGAATGACGAAATAAAAAGGGTGGCATGTTCGCGGAGATTTTAAAGCGTCACGTCAAATCTCATCAATTCTAAAAGCAAATTCTTCCTCTGCCGTTTCAAAAACATTATAAGTGAAAACATCGCCGACGTTGTTTTCACCATCAAACGTGAGCACGATGGGTTTTGTGGTGTAGAGTTCTTTCTTATCTTGTATGTACTCCACTGCCGAGATTATCACTTCATCGCCTTTCTGGCAGGTTCTCGCAGCTGCACCGTTGATGATACAACACTTTGAACCCGCTTCACCGTAAATAACGTAAGTAGATATGCGAGTACCCGAGTTCTTATTCCATATATATACGAACTCAAGGGGATATATCCCTGCCTGTTTGCAATGCAGTGGATCAAGTGTGACAGAGCCGTGGTAATCAAGATCTGCACCAGTAATTTTTATGCCGTGGAGCTTTGCACGGATTATTTTTATCATTTTTACAACCTTTCACGTAGAGCTTTAATTCGTCTCTATTATAATCATTATTGCGCTAAAATGCAAAAGAATATATAATGCTAGTATTATGATATATACAAACATTTACTCGACCATAGGCAGAACACCGATAATCAAACTAGCAAAACTTTCCGCAGAACTGGGCGTTAATATCCTCGCCAAGACGGAATCACGCAACCCCGCAGGCTCTGTTAAAGATAGAGTGGGCTACGCAATGATTGAGGATGCGGAAAAGTCAGGAAAACTGAAAAAAGGCATGATTATCTTGGAACCAACCTCTGGCAACACTGGCATAGCCCTTGCCGCAGTGGGGCGTGCAAAGGACTACAAAGTTCAGATAGTTATGCCCGAAAGTATGAGCATCGAGCGGCGCAAGGTTATTGCAGGGCTAGGGGCGGAACTCTTGTTAACCCCTGCCGCAGACGGCATTTCAGGTGCTATACGCAAGGCTGGGGATATGCTGATCGCAGACCCTGGTAAATATTACATGCCTGATCAATTCTCAAACCCTGCCAATCCTGCGATACACGTTCTCACGACAGGACCTGAAATTGAGATCGATACCGACGGAAAAATCGACATGTTCGTTGCGGGAGTAGGCACTGGCGGCACAATATCAGGCGTCGGCACATATTTCAAGAGGATGCGTAACCTCAATGTGCGAATTGTCGCAGTTGAACCTGCCTTAAGCCCCGTGATTTCCCAAAGGATTGCTGGTGAGGATCTTAAACCTGGGAAACACACAATTCAAGGCATAGGCACAGGCTTTATCCCTGCAACGCTAGATATCTCCGTGATTGATCATGTGGAAAGGGTCATCGACGGAGCAGCGATAGAAATGGCACGCAGAGTAATGAAAGACGAAGGCATTTTGTGTGGAATATCTGGCGGCGCAGCCCTCGAAGGCGCAGTGAATGCTGTGAAAAGCCTAGGGCTTAAGGATATAAACGTTGTGGTGATATTGCCTGATTCTGGCGAACGCTACCTAAGTACTGCGCTATACTTATAGTGTAGGTACTTCCAGCGATGCTTAACCCTACGAAATGAACGAATAATGCTTCCATCAGTCTTTTTAGGACAATAAATTGGAGTCAATAATTGCATAAATTTAGCCCTTATTATGTTTACATAGGCGTAGCAATAGCAGCAATATTTGCTGGAGTGCTGGCGTCAAACGTAATAACCTACATGCTTGCTGCACCTATACCGTTGGGCAGACCTGCCAATATAGCCATGGCAGCTGTACCTCGTGGGCAGCTTTTGCAAGGCGTGCTCGAACGAAATATATTCGGCATACTGAAAGAGTACCCTGTAAGCACAGTCGCTGGCTCTGAAGGTGCGCCCTTGGCAGCCGAAGCTTTCAACGGCAAGCTGACAGGTATAATATTGGGGCGGGATCTCGAACATAGTTTTGCTATAATTTCGACGGCAACAAACAACGTATACGTTCTTAAAGGCTCAACACCCGTTAAGGGATATAAACTCAAAAGCATTGACCTGAAAAATGCCGTGGTGGAATACGGCGGAAGAGATTATGCTCTGAAATTTGAGGAAAAGCTCACCGCAAATATTACACCTGCATCGTCTACGTCCGCCCAGCCCGCCGTCACCCCGACAACCACAGCCGCACCCACGGAGGCCGCAACAGACGGGGGCACGCAGCTCATAAACATCTCTCGTACTGATCTTATGGAGCAACTCAAAGATCAAAATGCCCTTATTAAAGATGTCGCACTTGCGCCCTATTACGAAGACGGCAAACTCACAGGATACCGCTTTACACGTCTGGGCAACGATGCGCCTATCAAGGTTCTTGGTTTTGAGCGTGGCGATATCATTAAACGAATAAATGGTGAGGAAATATCAAATCCTCAGCCGATTTTTGAGATGGTTGGCAAGGTTGGCGAGATTGACTCGGTCAGTATAGATATCGTCCGTAATAATGAGAAAAAAACTATTTTTGTGGAAATACAATGAAAAATAAAGCAATCCTCCTATTTGTGTTAATCTTCATGCTCTGTGCCACTGCATTAGCACAGAATACAGCGCAAAGTGCTCTGACTAACTCCGATGAATTATACAAGCTAAGCTTCGATAAAACCTCGATGAAGGATTTTATAGCGAGCGTCTCTTCCTTTGTACACGTCAATATTGTTTACAAAGAGGCAGACGTTAGAGGTGATGTGACGGTGGAATCGGCATATCCGCTAACAGAGCATGCGATAATGCAGATATTTTATTCAACACTCGCCGTGAATGGACTTTCTGCCATACAGCAGGATGGCTACATACAAATAGTTGCCGATAAAGACATGCCGACCATTGAAGATTCCTTTGAAAAAAACCCCACGGGGGAGCAGTTTTCCACAACAATAATAATCTTAAAAAATTACAGTGCCATAGCCATTGCGCAGACTCTTAACCGAGTCAAATCTAAACACGGCTTCGTTGACCCGATCCGTGGACTTAACGCCGTTATTATCAGAGACTTTGGTTCTCGTATTGACAAAATGCGCCAGCTTTGCAATGTCATGGATCGCTACGCAGGCGAATATCAACTGCAAAGCTTCACCCTCAAAAACGCAAAAGCATCACGGGCAGAGCAGCTTATCTTGAGATTTTTCGGCGAGCTTATGAAAAATCAGCTCGTGGGGCAGATGCCTATGATAATATCAGATGACTTCTCTAACGTACTCATAATTTCCGCATCAGCAGACGATTATACTAAAATTAACCAGATTATTGCCCAGATAGATGTATCAAACCAAGAGTCCACGGTGCTTCCACGCATATACTACCTGCGCTATGCCAATGCAGAGGA
Source organism: Halesus radiatus (assembly GCA_022606495.2). Lineage (NCBI taxonomy): Eukaryota > Metazoa > Arthropoda > Insecta > Trichoptera > Limnephilidae > Halesus > Halesus radiatus. The sequence continues at coordinate 4,244 of JAHDVE020009566.1, read as the reverse complement.
CGTTGAAAAAGTTATAAATAAGCTCCTCGTGGGCATACAGCCTGCCCAGCCCGCAGGTGGTGCGGGGGGGGCGCCCATAAAATCCCAGATATCTTCAGACAAAAACACAAATGCGATCATCGCTATGGGCGATCAGAATGTGTATGCAAATATTGAGCGCATGATAGAACAACTAGATATTCCCCGCAAACAGGTTCACGTTGAAGCACTTATCCTTGAAACAAGTCTTGATGAAAACTCAAACTTTGGCGTTGAATGGTTTGGAGCAGGCGCAAATAGCGATATGCTTGGTTATGCCTCCTCAGGTTCAGGCGGGGGGCTTAGTAATCTACTTGGCGCAGCCACTGGCTCGGCAGGTGCTTTGACGGCCATCCCTGCGGGCTTTTCAGCGGGTCTCATTGGAGACGTGATCACCTATAAGGGAACTCAATACGCCTCGCTTGGTGGCTTTATGTCTGCCATAGCAGGGGACGCTGGCGTTAATATTGTGTCAAACCCCCAAGTTACAGTTCTTGACAATAACGAGGGAGAAGTATTCGTCGGTGAAAACAGACCTTACGTAACCAGTGAAAAATTCGACTCTAACAATAACCCTATACAAACATTTGAATATAAAGACGTTGGCATACGCCTCAAAGTCACGCCCCACATTGCGGGAACGGAAATGGTTAACCTCGATATAGATATGGAAGTTAACACCTTCTCGCCAACAGCGTCTGTCAGTGCGTCCTCCCCCGTTACACTTACACGCACAACCAAAACGAAAGTACAGCTATACGACCGTTCCATTATGATCATAAGTGGGCTTATGAAGGACGACTCAGCCGTTTCAGACTCCGGTGTGCCCTTCCTTCGTAAAATCCCCGTCCTTGGCTGGCTTTTCAAAAGTCAAGTTAAGCAAAAATCCAAAACAAACCTGATGATCTTTCTAAACACATATATTATCAGCACCAGAGAGGACATGGACGATATTATGCGCCGCAGAGTTTATGGTAATTCACAATTCCAAGATAAAGCGGCCAGCAGCACGCAATCAGTACTTGACCCTGCGGATTCTTTTATCCCGATGCAGCAGGACGTAAATAAAATTCTTGAAGACACTGGTGCTACGGACGCAGACAGCAAGGCGGAGGCAACGGAATAAATGTCTAACCAGCAGGAGACAAATCAGCAGGGCTTTAATTTCGACTCAGTCCGTTCGGCATATCTTAAATTTGCTGACCGCAGTGATTTTGTGCCTCTACTTGCCGATGACGGCAGCCTGCTTGTGTATTATTCCGACGAGAGCGGCCTTCAGAAGGCCCAGATGCTAGGATTTTTCTTAGGTATTCTGCCAAAGTTTGAACAGAAGGAAAAGCGCAGGATATACGAGCTTCTAGAGGCCTTCGGCGGCGATGTGGAAGACGGAGAAGGAAGCGACGACAGCGATATTGACGATACTGGCAATATCCTTACTTCTTCGTATGATGACGCCCCCGTTATCAAGCTAGTAAACCAGATTATAATCCACGCCGTTAAAAATGGCGCAAGTGATATACATTTTGAAGGGCGAGACAACGCTTTTCTAGTACGTCTGCGTGTTGACGGCAAGCTGACCAACTTCCGCAGATATCCCAAGAGCGTTCATGAGCCTATCATCGCCCGTATTAAAGTCCTCGCAGGGCTTGACGTGGCTGAAACTAGGCGCACACAGGACGGCAGGATAAACCTAAGAATAGGCAACCGTGCCATCGATATTCGAGTATCTGTGATGCCCTCCGTAAATGGTGAGAAGGTCGTTTTGAGAATTCTCGAACGTGCTTCGGAGTTTGTAACCCTTAGTCAGGTAATGGATAAAAAAATATACGGCCATTTTCGCCCCTATCTTGATAAGCCAAACGGAATAATACTAGTGACAGGGCCTACGGGTAGCGGGAAGACCACCTCGCTTTACGCATCGTTACTTGCGGTTAACAGAGAATCTAAAAACGTTGTAACCATTGAAGACCCTGTGGAATATAACATTGACAATATAACGCAAGTGCAGGTGAACCTCCCCGCCAATATAACCTTTGCTAATGCCATAAGGGCGTTCTTACGCCAAGATCCAGATGTGATCCTTGTGGGAGAGATCAGGGATCACGAGACAGCAGAGGCCGCTATTCAAGCATCGCTTACGGGCCACCTCGTGCTTTCAACCCTGCACACTAACGACGCACCAACGGCCGTATCAAGGCTTATCGAGATGGATATTGAGCCGTTTCTGCTATCATCCTCGCTGCTCGTGGTCATTGGCCAACGCCTTGTGCGCAAGGTCTGCCAAGCATGCGGTGATAAAGTCGATACGGATGACACATTGAAAAAGATTTTCAAGGAATCAGGCTTTGAAATATCAGCATATATGAAGGGCAAGGGCTGTGAGCAGTGCTTTCACACAGGCTATCGAGGCCGTGTTGGCATATTTGAAATGCTTACAATAAATGACGACATACGCAGGCTGATTAACCGCAATGCCGCCTCCCACGAGATAAGGGAAGAAGCCCGTAAGCACGGCTTCACCACAATGTTTGAGTACGGCATTGAGCTTATCAGGCAAGGGGTCACCACGCCTGAAGAGTTACTGTCCGTAACCCACGCAGATTAGGACACAATATGGCAAGTTTTCACTATAGAGGAACAACAAGAGCGGGGAAAAATGTCAAAGGGGCTAAAGACGCCACGTCACGACAGGCAGCCCTTAAAGAGCTCACAGCTGAAGGCATCTTTATTTCCGATTTGAGTGAGGTTAGCAAGAGCAGAAAGAATTTCTCAATATTTTCTAAAAAAAAGAACCTAGCAGACCTTTTTTTCCAACTCTCACTGCTTTTAAGAAGTGGTATTCCCCTGGTGGAAGCCCTCAACATAATAGCCCAGACATCAAATAAGGGTCTTGAACACGACATATTAATTGAAGTGTCAAGCAAGGTGTCTGAAGGTATTAAGTTTTCTGAAGCCTTATCTGCGCATAGTGATTATTTTGAATCTATGTATATCAACTTAATCAAGGCCTCGGAGCATATGGGCCGCCTTGCGGATGTGCTTATGGATATCGCCACCTATGAAGAAAACAAGGGAAAGCAGTCTGACAAGCTTAAGTCTGCAATGGTATATCCTATGGTTATACTAATAATTGGTATTGCGGTGGTTGTTGCGATGCTTGTTATAGTTGTGCCAACCATGCAGGATGTTTTCCTACAGACCAATCAAGAACTGCCGATTGTAACCAAACTTCTGCTTATGCTGACCAGCTTTGTGCAGGTGTATGGCGTTTTCTTAATGATATTTATTGTCGCATCAGCCTTGACACTGCGCTGGCTCTTTAGTAATAATCCAAATTTTCGCATGAAGGCCGATAAAAAACTTTATAATCTCAACATAGTATCCCATTCCATCGTCGCACGCTTCTGCCACATATTGGCGTTTCAGCTCAAAGAGGGTTTGCCCCTTACAGATGCCCTGCATCACGCCACGCTGACAGTTTCAAACAGGTATGTATATAATATATTACTTCACGTTCGTGAACAGGTGCAGGGTGGTGTACGCTTTTCCAATGCTTTGAAACAGGCGGATATTTTCCCAGAACTTTTCCCAGCGGCTGTGACAACGGGCGAATCATCAGGCAACATGCCAGAGCTTCTGGAGCGTGTCAGCATATTTTACAATAAAAAGCTTGATATGCACACAAACACATTCCTGACAGTCATCGAGCCTGTAATGATATCAATTATCGGTGGAATGGTACTGTTTATCGCCGTTGCAATCCTAGTGCCGCTATTTCAGATAAATACGATTGTGGGGTAGATTATGAAAAAGTTTTCGATGCCGACCATAATGCAGGCCTATGAGAATAACGAAAATATAACCAAGCTCCTTAGGGAAGAAGGCAGCAAGGCAAATACCCCCCTTGCCGTGCAGATAGCATATGATCTGCAAGCGGGCAGTTATACAAGGGCGATGAGTGACCCAAAGCACAGAGAGCATCGTGAAAAAAATGCAAGAATTTTTGCAGAAATTCTTGCGCCATATCTCGCAACGCCTTCGACGGTTTTAGATGCAGGTATCGGCGAAGCTAGCACGCTGGCATTTCTTTGCAGACGCCTTAATCCTGAAACAAAATATTTTGGACTTGATATATCGTGGTCTCGCCTGCACTACGCAAAAGCTTTCATGAAAGAAGAGGCGGGTATGGAAATAGAACTTTTCATGTCGACGATGAGTAACATCCC
>JAHDVE020009565.1:0-25940 GCA_022606495.2 Halesus radiatus | reverse complement strand
GAACGTTTTCTAACACCTTCCTGGAATTGGATGCCCACTTAGCGAGTTGGAACCCCCCCGACTTGAAGATGGCGATTAGCTCTTCAGCTGCGTGAATACCTAGTTGCACATTTAAAACAGAGCTAGCGATGTCATCTATATAACTATCGCGAGTAATAATTTCCCTTGCGATGGGAAAGCGATCGCCTTCGTCTATTGTTAATTCTTGAATCGTTCTAAGCGCTAAAAATGGACTACATTTAAGACCGAATGCTACTCGATTATATTGATAAGCCTGGAGCGGCCTTTGCGGATCGAATCTATATAAAATGCGTTGATAACGACGATCTACTTCACGGACATTTATACATAAATACATTTGACGAATGTCGGCGGAAATTGCGATAGGAAAAAGGCGTAAGTTTAATAAAATGCAAAATAAATCGTTTTGTAGGCTAGGACCAGTGTGCAAAATATCATTCAAAGATAAATTAGTTGTCGTATTTGCGCTAGCGTCTAAAACTACTCTAACCTTCGTGGTTATTTTATCATCTCGTCTGACTGCGTGGTGAGGGATGTAGTACGCGTTCTCTTTCGAGGAAATCTCTGCTTGGACCAGATAACCCTTACGTATATGGTCCCTGATTACTTCGTCGTAAAGCGTTTTTAATTCTGGTAGACGGTTAAATTTTCTTTCGAGCGCATAAAACCGATTTTCTGCAACTTGACGCGAATCACCCAAATTCTGTGGGTTGCATTTAAATGGCAACGCAACTTCAAATGAGCCATCTTCGAGACGACTAGTAGTTGACCTATAAATATTCTCCGTTTCTTTCTCTTCGAGACTGCGAATCGGTTCCGAACCGATATCTTCATTTTCCAAGAATTTTTTAATTAAATTATCACTATCATGCGTGGCACAGAACGTTAATGCGGTGTTAGACATATTATTTATGTTATTTCTTACGCGGATAATGCGTGAATAAATGCTTTCAAATTGTTCCCAGCTTGAATAATCTGGACTATCATCCGGGCTCAATGTAACAATCATATCGTTAATTTGATCTAAAATATCTTCAAAATTCTTTTTCATTTCTGAAATAGATTCGGTTTCTGCCATAAATCCTTCATTCGATCTTGAAGCTTCAAAATTAACCGAAACATTTTTTGAAAGTGTAAGTAAATTATTTGCTCGTTTTAAAATGATGTCGCGCTTGTTCTTCAATAATAACAGCTGTCTATTTAATTTACCTTCCATTTTGTTGTAATATGCTGAAGTGACAACGAAAGAAAAAAAAATCAAGAAATTTCAATCAAATAACAGTGTAATTTCTGCGTAATTAATTAAAACGAGTAGTATGCGTGAATAATCAAGATATATCGTTACTAGATTTATTTACTAAATTATAATGTCCGATACTGGACTGCGGTGCGTGGGTAGATTGCGTTAGAATTATTTCTAATGTCCGATAATACGCGCAGTAGGTAGTAATCCGTACGAAGTGCGATGTACGTGAATGGAATTCACAGCGTGTGGTGATTAATGCCGTAACAATAATTATCAATATGAGTACTATACATTAATAGGGCATTAAATTCACTGAATTCTTTTGCGTGTAAGGATATTATCAAATTAATTTTAATTCAATCCGGTTCGAATGGGACCAATGATGCGGCGGTTATTCTATTTCCGACAGCAGTTATCCGAAAATGAATGCGATTGTGAAATAAAGGATTATGAAAGGAAAAGGACTCACCGTTTTCACTTATCACTCCATGGCGGCTTGCGTGATTTCGACCGGGCAATTCCGGATGGCAAAATCGTTTCAGCAAACTGGTTCGGTCCGGACCTCTTCAGCGCTTCAGGGTAGCGGCACTTCAAAATGTGAACGCGACGGTGTCTTGATTAGGAATCCGGGCAAGGCCGGGTAGCGACACTGCAATAGTGAACGCGGCGGTGAAACCGGGCAAGGCCGGGTAGCGACACTGCAATAGTGATCGCGGCGATGAAACCGGGCAAGGCCGGGTAGCGACACTTCAATAGTGTTCGCGCGGTGTCTTGCTTAGGAATGACTGAGGATAAAGATTTACTCAGGAGCTTGGACTGGAGCGGGGGGGAAGGGGGTTTGAAAGGTAATGAAGGGGGGAACTTCACAATCGCACCGTGTCGAAGGTATGCAGTGAATAAACTCGCGTGAACAGAATAATTATAGTATTGAGCATTAACATTATCATAATATCCCTATTGATAATTAGTTTGATCATGAATACTCTAATTTCTTTCAATAATAATGGTTGTTTATATTGAACAAACAATTATAGAGCTTAAAGTCAACCAAATTAAGTTACAGTTTTGCCAAAACTAAAAGAACACATGTTTTACATACAAAACAAAATCGAAAAATAAAAATTTTCATACTAATCCAAAAACAGAATGCTCACGTGACGTCAGATGTTCCAAATACAATGGTATCAACATAACGTGTTGTTTTTATGAGCTGATTTTTTATTCACTTTAAATAACGATTTATACATTCTGCGTATAATTAAATATAATAAAAGTTATATATTTAGAATCGGCGTTAGCTGGTCTAAATGAATATATATTTTTAAATCCATTATATTTTTCAGCTGGCCTATATGAATATATATTTTTAAAGTCATTATATTTTTCACTGGAGTTCCTTATACTGGATAACCTTTCCATTGGCACGAAAAATTTATAATATTTTTTTTCGCCTGATCTCGACTGATTCCAAAATCGCATCACGTGCCTCCAAACGGCAAATGGCAGAAATACCAAATACGAGTATATAATTCATTTATTTTCATATTACGTTGAATTATTGTGCGTTCAAAAAATGGAAATATCGGAAAAAACATTTCCCTTCACTGCGACATCTGGCCGATGAAAAGAGAAAATTCTTGAATCAAGGACATTCATTGCTATTTCACTCGGGTTTTTTAAGCCCCCATTTTCGCTAACAATCTAATTATCGTTTTTCAGTTTAATTCCGCTACATTGGATATATTATTCGATAGCGAAACGATTTATTTTTTACTCCGGGAGTATAAAATAATTTCTTTCGACCTTTTTCCATTAAATTTCTCGAACGATGTATTTTTATCGTTTGTTTAACATTTTTAGCTATTTTCACCAACTTAAGAAGCAGCTTCTTGAGAAAATTCTAGACTATCTCTTACAAAAATATTTAGTTTCTTTGTGGTAAATCACAATACACTCCAATTACTTTGAAGTATTTTGTACACAAAAATTATTGTTCTCAAATAGTCTGAAGGCCTTATTTCATTCCTTGAAAAATTATATAAAATGGCGGTTTCTTGTGGAATCTCGAATATGTGAGTTTGTTTGTAAACCAGATTTAACCTCCGTGGAATAGGTGTCATCTATTTGTAGCACTCCTATATTTTGTTTTGATATTTTTTTTTCTTCGAACGTTTATTGGACCATTTAAATTAAGAAAAAAAAAACTGTGACGTTTTGTCCAAATTTTCAGACGTTTAGATGCCCGATACGCTAATAAAATGAATTATCTATTGGAGAAAGCATTTCGATATTTTCAGACGTTTAGATGCCCGATACGCTAATAAAATGAATTATCTATTGGAGAAAGCATTTCGATATTTTCAGACGTTTATATGCCCGATACGCTAATAAAATGAATTATCTATTGGAGAAAGCATTTCGATATTTTCAGACGTTTAGATGCCCGATACGCTAATAAAATGAATTATCTATTGGAGAAAGCATTTCGATATTTTCAGACGTTTATATGCCCGATACGCTAATAAAATGAATTATCTATTGGAGAAAGCATTTCGATATTTTCAGACGTTTAGATGCCCGATACGCTAATAAAATGAATTATCTATTGGAGAAAGCATTTCGATATTTTCAGACGTTTATATGCCCGATACGCTAATAAAATGAATTATCTATTGGAGAAAGCATTTCGATATTTGCAGATGTTTAGATGCCCGATACGCTAATAAAATGAATTATCTATTGGAGAAAGCATTTCGATATTTTCAGACGTTTAGATGCCCGATACGCTAATAAAATGAATTATCTATTGGAGAAAGCATTTCGATATTTTCAGCATTTTATTTTTATTATTTATTTTCTATGTAAAGGTTGTACATGTATGTGACTTAGCAATAGATCTTAAGTATGAAGCGTATTATATAGAGAGTATGTAAGTATAATGTATATTATACAACACAAGTGTAAAGTGTCAGTATTCACAGTCCTCCTCACTAGGAACAACTGTTCTGAGGAGGCCTGCACTTTTTTTTTACTAAATATCTATTTGTCTTAAATTGTCTTTATGTAGTTTGCAAGTTCATTATCACTCAATTCTCTCAGCCATGTGTTGACTTTATTTTTAAAGGAATTCATTTCTGTTTTTTTTTTATTGATTTGGTAAGGCATTATGTAGTTTCGCAGCGTGAAATTTAATATCCTCTATCCAAAAGATATATTATATATGAGAATGACCAGTATATTTTGACATATTGCCCTGGTTGTATATTTATGAGTATGTTCAGCAGTGGAAGAATTGCATATTTTGTGCGAAGAATAATAAAAATAATAATTAAATTAAATGAAGAATGAGAGACGTGTGTGAAGTGTGAAGGGCGTTTAGGTGGTTAGTGAGTAGAATTTATGGGAAGGTATTTATACTGTTTTCAGTATTACAGTAGGTTATAATATATTTCTAAATACATGAGAGAACTTGCGGATGCGGGGAATTAGGTTGGCCAAGTGCTGATTCCATCGTAGAGTATGATGAATCAAGTCTCCCAGGAATAGTGTGTGGGTGACTCGTTCCACGTTTGAGCAAATGCGGGAAGAATCAGGTATTGGACAAGAGTGGATTGTAATTGTATAATGTTTGCAGGTTTGGTTACAGCGGATAAACTGGAGGTTGTGAGTTTAGTTATTCCAGCATTGAGATTATTGTTTAACTCAGTGGTTCACAAAGGGTATGCCGCGGGAGCTGCAGCTTCTTCCTGGGGGCAAAGCGAAGTTTGGTTTTCGACACTTGCCATGATGAAATCTAAGTGTCGCTTTATTTAAAAATGAGAACCGGCAGACTTTGTAAAATTTGTCATATTTACACTTCAACAAAAATTTTTGCAAGGGCGCCGCGAATCGAAAAAAATTTGGAAGCAATTCATCACAAGACCTATGACATATTCAGGACCTAAAGCCTGGAATGAACTACCGCATGACTTAAGAATTATCAAAGACTCAACAGAATTCAGAAGTAAACTTAAAACACATCTTTTCAGACAATCGTATCCATAAATTCACCTGTAAATTGCTTAGCTAGGCTGGCCGGTTAGTACTTACCTAAAGTCATTAAATAAAATAAAAATATAATTAAAAATTCACGCATCGGTGCGCAAATGCGTCCACAGCCCGCAACACTGTAAACATCCAAAGTGTAAAATAAAAAAAATAAAAAATAAATAAATAAAAACGTTAATATTTATTAAAAGCTTCTTACGCCGAGTAAAGTAATTTTATAGATATTTTCGAGTCCTAAAATTCATTTTATGAATACTTTTCAGTCCTAAAAATTAATACCAATAATTCAATAAATACCAACTCTTCTTGTGCCACCGATCATCTAATAAATGTAACATCAATAGAAAAGGAGAAACAAATAACCATGTAAAACTATCATCTCTATAATTAAATTTTTCTAAAACTGTGTTCATCTGAAGCGACCTGCCAGGTAAGTATGTTTTTCTGTATCTGTCTGTACATAATTAGTTAAGAAATATTTGTACAGCGCCCTTGAGGTGATTTTTCACAAAAACGGCGCTATACAAGTCATCCAACTATTATTATTATTATTATTATATTCAGCTATTTCGAATGTTCCTTTTCAATTTGAATGTCGAGCTAGCACTGTGTCATCTGCAAAAGATATTAGTTTTCCAGCTATAGTCAAGTTACGGAGATCCGACCGGTGACCGGTCAGTGGCTGAATTGGCATCGCGTTTGGGTCTCACCCAAACCTCGTGAGTTCAATTCCTCGACTAGCTAAGTCCTCCATTACGACACAAGCAAAATCTTCCGTTTACTGTAGTGTAGTAGGAGATTTTCAAACATTGTCAGGTTATTCGTAACCAGAGAATTGTCTTTCTTTAAAAAAAAATAATAAAGAAATTATTCATGATGATATATATGAAAATGATTTTATATATGAAAATGAATATAGAATCATTTTTTTTTTTTTTTTTTAATTTGTCTTTATTTATGTTCCAAATTACTTTACTGTAATAGGAAGTAATCATAATGTTTTTGTAATATTTTTTTTCTCTGATATTATTACCAGGCTATTGCGGTGCTTTTTCTTATTAAAAAAACGTTAAAAGGAGGGCCTGCTTCTGATGTCTCTTTTCACTATTTTACGTATATAGAAAATCAGACCGTTGGTGCAAGGACTAATGTAATTAATCTAAAGCAACTTTCATATAATTTTAATACTATCATTTCATTTTATTTTATTTTTATTTTTTTTTTTTTTCGAAAAATTAACAAAAAATCCATAATTTACTTATATATAACAACAACAAAAAAACAATAAATCATGACAATTATAAAATTTCCTCTGCTGGTGATAAATACTATGAGTTAAGTATGACAATATACAGTTTTACATCAGTTAGCTTAAGCTATGTCAGGATTTTGAATATGAAATAATAGGCGTTTGAGAAGATCAGGGCTATCAACCAATTTTCGTGCAATTTTAAATAACATTACGGAATCCGCTATATTTTTTCGGAAAGTTAATGTCTGTAAATTAAAAACTGTGCGGAGTCTTTATTGTTAATGTGAGATATAAAAGAGCGGAAGTTTAGGTACTATTATGAATGCTTTCATTTCTGTTTTTATGTATTGCATAGCCTGGGTTCCACACCTGGGATCATTTTAATATAGTGTTACGTTGGTTAGTATATCAATGGTGATATATTCCACTCAGTCAATAAAGTACATAGAGAAAGACCGTTATCATGGTACAAGAGGAAATACTTTCTGAAAACTACGTCTTCTTTTCCTTCTTGTACCATCCTTTGTCGACTTTGTATAGTTCTTGTTAATTCGATATCTAACCTTCGCCTTCTTCATAATCATTAGCATTCTGGCTTCCAGTTTTGCATATAATCCTTCACTGTCGCCGATGCTATGGCGGGGCTTACCATTTCGAAACCGGTAGTTTTCTTTTAAAACAACCCACCCCATTGGCGCTATAAATATCGCCACCCTGTCGGATCCTCGATGGAAAAGAGTCGAATTTTCTTATTGATGTAAGCAGCATCAGAACGAGTCGCATCTTCGACTTGGTATTCTGTGAAACAGTTAAACGAGCCATAGCATTTAATCCGGGCAACCTCTAAACTCGCACTAACACATCCCTTCCTTCAGTTCCTTCCCAAATCCGCACCAGAAGGTTATCAAATCTGGTGGCGGTATTCTGTATGAATTTTATGAAGCCAGGAAGCTGTGTTTTCTTTTTAATAATTGTTTTATCTGTTATATAGTATATCATGATATTATCTTTTTTTTAGTATTTTAATTTTAAACGCATTTTTTTCCCTCATACTACCAACCAGTACCTATCAAACGCATGTAAATAATTGTTTACTATACAATATTTGTTTTTCTTATCTCTTCATAAGTACGTTCATAATTTTTTTTCTGTACTATTCTTCTCATCTCTTTATACTGAATTATTATACTTTTACTAGATATATTACATTAGCATACTATGTCAATACTAGCTTTTTTCATTTCTATTTTTGTATAATGGCACTTATTATGAACTAATCCTGTCAATTTGACTGTCCTAAAATAGGATTAGTTCCTAGTTGGGCAGTCAAACCGTTCTTGCATTTTATTGTTTAATAGTGTGTGTGTTTCAAATCAAAACAAATAAACGTAGTTTGTCATTCTCTGATTTGTAAATGATTATCAACTTATTCTTGTACTTTTTATGTGCTTTATCAGAGGGTGAAAATTTAATAGCATTCGCCAGAAGCTTACGCACGGAAAGAGAGCGTTTGTGTTATGAATTAATTTAAAATTGTACACCACCGTGTCTGTTAGGCTCCTCGCAGTTAAGTTGCCTTCGAAGTAATCCCCAGAGACGGAGATTTACGTTAAGCCAAACAATATAAAAAAAACTTCCATTCGAAGGAGGCCACCATGTAAAAGAGGGAATAATGAATTAGTTCCCTTTTGAAGAACAGAGAACGGTAAGCAACGTAAAGACTTTGGTGGTGGTAAATTAAAACAAAGCCCTCAAAGAAATGCGATGTTCTCCACTGTGTGGGCTAATTAGTGCATCATTGTTGTTTTTCTTCAGTTTATTTTAAAGTTTTGAAGCTTTCTTGGCTATTTAATGAAAGCTTTTCTCAATGCAGAAGACAGTAAATTTATTGCCATTTTCTTAACTGCTTGCCAAGAATTACCATTATAAGGCGATCCACTTCCCAAAATTCATACGAAATCATGCACTCCTTATGCACGTGGCGACAAGGTTGAATTCCCATTTAAAACCGCATACGAAAAAAAAAACGACAGTAAAATGGGTGTTTTATTTTATTTTGTTAGGTTCAGGCATAAATATTAAATGTTTTAGGGTCATATTCTAAAAAACTTACTTTTTCACAATAAACCATACAACAATATTGAAAAAGGGGGTTCGTAAGTAGGAGATTTTGCACTTTGAACAATTTTTTTTAGGTCTGTAGGCTTTTAAAAAGACTTTGTCAAAAACAAACCACTGATCCAAAATGGCTGATAATGCTAACATATGATAAACATATGTGTACCAACATAACAAAAAAAATCGATAATCGAATTTACACAGCCCGCAAAAATTCAAAATTCACCTTTTCGTTTGAACACACCTCGTATTCCTTTTGTACAAAATTATACATGCATCAATTGATACACCAAACATTTTATAACAAATCAACATTAATACACCAACAAGAAAATCAACAATGAGGATAAAATATATTTTTTTACATCAAAGACTATCATACAAATATTTCTCTCCTTTTTCGCGGATATTAAGATATTACAATGCTATACACTGCTCTAATAATGAAATAGACATTTTTAATGACACAGTTAATTAATTTAAAAAAAAGTTTTACCATTAATATCAGACTGATAATGTGATGATGCCCTTTATTAAGTACCAAAACAGTGTACCATCAGCACAGGTGACAATAAGGAGTTACTTTATACACTTACTTTTATTCTTATTATCATTTTTGCGATACAATGTTTGTTGTTGTTTATTGTACTTATTGATTAATATTGCTATGTAAACATCCATGTATGTAAGTTTTGGGCACGTTACCTGTTACGTACTAAAATAAAATAAATAAATTAAATAAAAAATGTTCTTTTGACAGATTCAGGTCCCACTGGATAGTTCTGAAATAAATGTTTCGTATTGTTTTGTTTTCTTCTGACAATGTATTGCTTTCAGAGTGGTCATCGACCTTGATATTTCCCGATCCTTTCTTCAATCTCACATTCTGCCAAGATTTACTTCTTTATTATTATTTTGCATCAAAACTTAATCGTGTCTATTTTTATCGGCTCTGAGAATAGTATTTTATCCTGTATAATACGTAAGGTGCGTGTCAGGTGTGCGGTGTAATGTTATTTTAGTAAGGTGTAGGGTACCTCGGGTACTCTGGGATTTGCCTTCTCAACTAATATACGAGTATATCTGTGTCCACGTATCTCAAACAGTTAAACATAAATTTCTGAGAAAGGAACGCGTACGCTTTATTTTCTCTCTTTATGGATATGTTAAATATTCTACAACATAGCTTACAACATTCACCAAAGTTTTTACGACCGCCTTGTAAAATTTAAATGAACTTTCGTGGAGACATAAACCCATTGAATTATAAGTGGCATGTGAACATGGGCCAGGTACTGTGTACAAATAAATATGAATATCCTAGAAAATTTGATGTATTTCGACTTTCAAGTTGAAGTCCATAACGCACAGTTCTTCGAAAGAATCTGAGAGTAACGGGTGTCATTTAATAACTCTGCAACAATTCATCTTAATGGCGCTGATGGAAAAGTTATGTAATACTTGTGGTGGAAGTTTAGATTGTTTTATGGATAGACAGGGTCGAAGAAAAAGCTCCGTATATATTATTTAGCGATGTCGGCATTGGGGAGTTAAGTCTCGGGATTCCGAACTTATATGTACGAGTAAATTCTCTTGAAAACTTTAATAAGCGTAAAAAATAATATTATTTTTTTAGATAATCTCTATTCAGATGTCGAGTTAAAACAGAAATTATATGAAATTTCCTAGATAGAAAAAAAATTTGTAAATTATGCCCCGAGAAATAAAAATAACACTTATGGTTCTGTTATACAAATTTTACAAACGAAAATTACCCACCCGAAATTGTGGGGTTCCGCTTGATAACTGTTTTGCACTGTAAATAACAACGACCAATAATAATGATTGATTGGTTGGTTGATTGTAATAAGGGATAGTTTTAAGGTTTAAAAGGAGCTAGAATAACCAAACACGTGCCGAATAATGTAGGGACCGAACATGCTCCCCGAAAGTAGTTTTTTCTTTTCCGAACAAAAGAGCACTCCAAACGATTACTCTCAGACTGTTGCATTTTTCAAAACTTTGTGTTTGGTTTGGGAAAGTAAGGACTGGATAAATGACAATTAATGTGGGAACCAAACACATTTTCATTTCAAAACCCCTGACAGGTTCTGTTATTTAAACACATTATAGGTTTGAAAAAAATAACAGTGTCTCTCAAAATGCTATATAAGTCAGTAGTCTGAAAATATTTGCCCTTTTCCTAAATATGTCGTATTTCATTAAATATTTTTTTTAGGATCGCATACGCCCTAAGAGTATTTATATAAACGCGTTCCTTCTTTTTCCCATATTAACATTTCTCCTTTTCAAACAAATTTCAGTTGCCGCTCGGAAGGTATTACTGAGTCTTAATAAAGTTCTGAGAAAAGGCACTAGTCGGATTTGTTTTTCTCTTAAATTATATTCCTTATATTTCAAGGCCTGCGCCCATCGATACTCACTCACTGCCTGAGCTTTTTTTTTAAATATAAATATAAATAACGCTATTTATCTGTCGAGTGGTAGTAATAAAAACTATTGACTTTTATGGTTGTGGTACGGTGATTTTGTATCTTATCTCGTTTTCGGGCACGTGAAAATGTTAATGAAAGTTATTTTATTATTAAAATTTCTTTCAGAAAATCGGACATAAATCGAATTGCTAAAATATTTCAAATTACACCGACAAGTTATCGATACCGCGGAAGATCGGATGTTTTACGTTAGTTTTTATCTAAGAGATTCCGTCTGCGGCAATAACTATAAACATGGGTGAAACGGCCACCTCTTTATGAATCAGATTTCGGGGAGCGATGAAAATGCCACATCCCTTTAAAATATTTCAGAAATGGGGTGGTGTAAGTGAAAGCGAGGGTGCTGATAGAATGGATCCACATTCTTGGGTAGTAAGCTACCACGCGTGATTCCCCGTTACAGTGAACAGTGAACAGTGAACAGTGAACAGGGGGCACTCGTACATTCCGACTGGCCGCTGGCGTGACGACCGGAAGTCGCGGAGACAGAGACGGACGAGGTATTTTTCGACCGATTTAAACGAGTATTAAAATATTGTATCTTTGTGCAAACACTTTCAAGAATTGGTAACAATAAGGAACTGCAGTGGAAAATATAATGGCTTTAAAAATATGTATTCTTATAGATCAGCTAACGCTGATTCTAAATATATAACTTTCATTGTTTATAGTTTTACGTAGGTTTTATAAATCGTTATTTAAAAGGGAATAAAAAATCATGTCATCAAAATACCTCGTTATGTTTGTACCATTGCATTTGGAACATCTGACGTCACGTGCGCATTCTGTTTTCGGATTAGCATAAAAAAAAAGTTTCACTTTTGTTTTGTATTTTTAAATGTATTTTTTTTAGTTTTGGCGAAATACAAACTTAATTTGGTGACTAAACTCTATAATATGTGTTCAATATAAAAAATATTATTATTATTTGTGAAATAGATTAGAGCATTCATGAGCAAACTAATTATCTATTCGGATATTGTGATAATATTAATGCTCAATGCTCTTATTCTCCGAGTTAAAGTTTCTACAAAGGTGCATAATTTTCTTACTTATGTTTAATTATGGTTTTCTATGAATAGAATATAAAAGTATATACGGTAAAGCTCATCCTTGTTTTTACATTTGACATTCTAACATCAAAACTGATCAAAATCGACCGGCCATAGATTTGGAGCGTTTTCGCGGGTTTTTGAAAAATTGTAACTTTGAAAATTATGAAAAACTATAGAAAAAAACTAAATATACTGGTATTTGGGTTGGAATGTAATTACTGATAAAAAAAATTGAATTGAGTTCCTTATTCTATTAAATTCTTTGTTTTACAATGGGCGGGTTACAATGAGGTTTTAGAATTTGTATCGTGACGACTAATCAAAATCGAAATGTTGCTTTAAATGGATTTAGCCATATTTGGTGACCAGATCTGAATATCCATGTACTTCCCCACCTTCCTCTCCACAGTCTCTTTCCTCTCCCTTGACCATAAAAAATACCCTAATTAGGATTTTCTTTTTAATTTTATATAAATCAAATTTAATAATGTTATTATTAAGTTCTGTAATTATTTTAGTTTTTATTGTTGTGACAGCTGTCAAACGTTGTCATTAAAATGCGGGGAAAACACATTATAAATATAAGTACCTCACGGAATAGAGAATATTAATTATTTTCTAAAGAAAACGGTTTTACCGATAATAAATTATTTTAAGTACCGTCAAAATTAGAAGTGGGTGGGAGTAAATAAAATCATATGAGTAAGTCATCGCAATGTGGATTAACTACAGTTTGAAAATAGTCTTAAGCGCCTGAATTAATAAATTTAAAAAAATATTAAATATAATTCTAAGAATTAAACACAAAAATAATTAACCAAATGGAGATACCATGGATGCCCTTTTTACAAGTCTTTAGCCATGCTTACATTTTCCATCTCGAACCTCGAACCTACCCGCAGCCGCAGCTGGCACCCTGTCCCGGCCCTGGGGTGGGCTATAAGCAGAGGATTTATAAGCAGAAGCAGAGATGGAAGGGAAGATGGTACATTGAATCCAATGGAATTGCGGTCACCCAGAGAATACACAAGTGGGAGACGTGTCGTCGTGCTTCGGGGGGAATGTAAAGATAGAATACATGATAAGTTTAAAAATGGAGCATTTTGATGGGTCAGTTGGGGTAGGATAAGGGAGAAAGGACTGAAAGCTTTATAAGGGCCGCTTGAAAGGATCCTAAATTATTAAGTGGCAGATGCAACACATTGAGGGTTACACTGCACTAACTACTAAATACAAAGTCTTCTGTTATCAAATTATTATGTGGCAGATGCAACACATTGAGGGTTACACTGCACTAACTACTAAATACAAAGTCTTCTGTTATCAAATTATTATGTGGCAGATGCAACACATTGAGGGTTACACTGCACTAACTACTAAATACAAAGTCTTCTGTTATCAAATTATTATGTGGCAGATGCAACACATTGAGGGTTACACCGCACTAACTACTAAATACAAAGTCTTCTGTTATCAAATTAAACCACTGTATTAAATTATTAATTGTTTTTGTGTTTAATTCGTTGAACACCATTCTTTTATAATTTAATCTAAATCAAATTTAATGTTCTGCATTAAGTTAACGCCAAAACAGCTGTAACATTAATAAAAACTAAAAATACTTAGGGAACTTAATAATAACAGTATTACAAACAATCTACCTACAGTCTCGTGTTGACGTATTTCTATGTGTGCATTACATTAGTAAAATATCATTAAAAAAACTACAGTTAAGTAAGCTTAAAGTACCCAACTATTCTAAATCGGAGACCACTTGTCAAACCAGTGGATTTTTATCTCGGGAAATTGTTTTTTTCGGTGTTTTTGTCTTCATTATAAAACAGTCACAAATTGTCAATCTCTTCTGAAGCTATCATAAAATACAAAAAGTGCCTCCTTTAAAGAAACTTAAGTGAAACTATCATTAATATCAAATTAACCATCTCGAAATCACCTTTTATATAAAGCTCGCAGATAATAAATATTTACATTGAATACACAGTGCATCGTATGTGAAAAGAGTATTGATACTCCATCTGACTTTATATCCTGTAGTGTTTGTGTAAATAACTATCATCTTACTTGCACAGAAACTGTGGAAACCTCACGCCGTGGTACTAGAAATGTGCAAGTGGAAATGTAAAAAGTGCATGAAAATTTTGAAAAATAACAAAACGAGACAAAGTAGTTACATATTATTATTAAATGAAAACAAAGAGCCATCTATCGTCAAACAAGGTAAACAGTCAATACAACCATCAAAATCTGTACACGCCCAGTCAAACTCCACAAAAAAATCATCAACTATAACGGCAGATGGCGATAATCAAGGCCTCTTAAGTTCAGAGTTATTTATTAAGAAATTGGCTAATTTCAAAACATCTATAATGGAATTTGTAAAAGCCAAAATCAACTCGTATGCACAAAAATCTGAATCAATCATCTCACAAAACAATTAAATTATAAAATCTATTCAATTTATATCGGAACAATATGAAGAACTAAGAAATCGCATAAATAATATTGAAACTTCACAATCATGAATTTTGATCATGAAAAACAAATCATGAATTTTGCATCTCACACAGCTCACACATCAATGCTTGTTCGTGAATATTTGGCCAAAAAAAACACCGTAATCATGCTTCAACCACCGTATTCACCAGATTTGGCTCCCTGCGATTTTTTCCTATTCCTGAAACTGAAGAGACCAATGAAAGGAAAGCGTTTTGCCACAATTGATGAGAGAAAGTCAGAATCGAAGAACGAGCTGATGGCCATACCGAAAAGCGCATTCCAGAAGTGCTTCGAGGATTGGAAGAAGCGCTGGAATAAGTGCATTATATCTGAGGGGGATAACTTTGAAGGTGAGAAAATGGATATTGATGAATAAATAAATACTTTTCGAAAAAATTCGAAACTCACCTTTTCTTTTGAACGCACCTCGTATGTGATAATAACAGTAAATTCTGTTTACTGTCATAACTAATCAAATGTTTCTTTATTTTTATAAACAATAATTATTAGCCTGAAACACTCATCCAAATTGAAAAAACCTTCCGAGAAAAGATAAATGTCGCCTACAGGACTCGAACCTGCACCCTTCTGATTGCCGGTCAGATGGTCTACCGTTGAGCTACGTCGGCTTATCGCAAAACCGCCAAGTTAATCAATATATACTAAGTTTCATTCAATAATTACTGTTTTTTATTATATTTGTTTATTGCAGGTTCGAGTCCTGTCGGCGACATTTATCTTTTCTCGGGAGGTTTTTTCAATTTGGATGAGTGTTTCAGGCTTATAATTATTGTTTATAAAAATAATTGTTACCCTTTGCGCTATGCACAAAAATCTTGTCTTAAAAACTTTAGTTTACCAATTAATAAATGTTTCTTTGGTTGTTTCTTATTATCACTTTATGTCATATATTATCTTTCTTATTTTAGCTGCCACTTTTGAGAAAATGAATAAATTATTTTTTGTTTAAAATGAAAACTCTCACATAAGCCATAGAAATGTGATAAAAAACTATTATAATATCCACACAGAGGCTTTGCCTTTGTGGGATTTTTTTGTTTACATATTTATTTTTTGTCATATTTTCTTGTGTTTTCAAACTATTCAAAATGTAATTATGTAACAAAAATTGAAAAAAAAAATACTTGAGTGGGGCCATGTCAGAAACCGGAATAACAGAAGAGAATGAATGAGACGTTTTATGAATGTGAATGAAGCAAGAAGTATATGCCGAAATCTAGTTGTTTGGCGATCCGTCCCCTCTGCCTACTCCTGCGGAGAAACGGCGTAATGGTTAGTTAGTTACTAGCCTTGTTTTTAAAAAGACTTGTTTTTCTAACAATATTCATGCAATATACCCGAGAAGCATCTCTGTAAACATTCATGAATTTATTGTTTTGTAATAGGACAATAAAATATGGAAAAGTTTTAAGCTCCTCCTAAATCATTTGATATCTATTCTAATTTACTTCGCTTTTAAAATTGTCCCGAGGAAATATTGCTCAAATCGCAAAACCCAATTACCTGCCGGCATGCATAATGTATCGAGTAAAATCTTGTGCTCACTCCTCTTATTAAATTATTATAATTTCCACGAAACAAGAGGCTGAGGCGGAGAGACCCAGCATCGAGCGCCAGGTCTTTCCATCTCCCGGAGGAGACTAACTTCAATGGACATGTTCGTGTTGCCACGGTTACGAGGTAAACACGAGCTGCGAATAAGGAATTCCAGTACAATTTTTTTTTTAATGTTTTTTATCCAAGATTTAATTTTTTTTTTTCATGAGAGTTAATGTTTTGACATAACACGGTCTATTCAAACTTTATGAAAAGTGAATTATACATTTTTCGTGCAACAAAATTAATATGCCTTTGGGCCAACCTGGTTTTGTAATGGGGTACTGCATATATAGAATTACCATGTCTTTGGCTAGAACGATTTGAATTTTTTGTGAAGTTGTTTGGATGGTTGGTCGATTTAAGTTGACAATCTATATTTACACCTAAATACTTAATGAATTTTCCTGATTTCATCTCCTCACAGCTTGAGCATATATATGGTCGGGTTACATTTAACATTATGAAACTTCAAATTAAGGTTACTTTCATTAGCTAACTTTTGAGTATTATAAAAAGGAATGAAAATAGTTTTATCATAATTTAGAGTAAGAAGGTTTCTATCTTGCCACTCTTTGATAATAGCAATACATTTTTTAACTTCATTGGTTGTATCTTCCCATGTTTTTCCTTGAACCGTTATTGCAGTATCGTCAGCAAACGAGAAAATTTTACCAGCTATATCAATGTTATATAGGTCATTTATATATACCAGAAAGATTAGAGGCCCTAAAACAGTTCCTTGTGGCACACCATGTTTAATTGATTCACTCGATCGTGCCATGTCTTCCTCGGCCGTTCCAGGCTTCTTCCTCCATTCACATTCGCGTCGTACCATATTTGGTTCTGGCATTCCTTTCTTCATTCATTCGCTCTACATGGTCAAACAATTTAAGCGTCCCTTTCTTAATATTACTCATTACGCTAACATTTTTTACTAATCTAAATATTTTTCACACGATCATAGATGGTTTTATACACAATCGGCTCAGAGATCTCATTTCTACGGAATTTAGTTTACTTTCATCCTTCCTGTGCCAATTCCATGCCTCACTACCACACATCAGGGTTGGTATCATCACTCCACTGTGGCCTGCTAGCTTCGCTTCTTTAGACAACTTTTTGTTAGCCCGAACCGCGTTAAGTCCTCCGTTATGGAGTTTCCCACATTCACCTTTCTTTTAATATCCCAGGGCGAGTATATTTTAATGCATTGCCTACGAGTAGGTATTTAGAGAATAAGAAGGGTCTTGTAATGTTATTTTTTATTTTTTAATAGTATTTACTAATTTGCATTTACTTCCCCAGTTTATCGTAATGTTAAGGTTTATTATATATATATGTGTGTGTTTTGTTATTTTTCCTTTTGAATCTCTTAATTCATGATTGAATTCTATTTTAATATGTTTTTTTTTAATTCAAAAAAAGTTTATAACTATCTTCCAGTTGTTTATTTCATCCTATGACGATCATCTTTAGCCTGGCATGTTTACGACAGCAATAAAACATTTGCCTTATCAATCATAAATTTACAATATTAGAAAGGACTCACTCCTGACATACGAGTATATGCTGAAGATTCCCGTAATGGGGTGAAACCGGTCAGGTATTATATAAAAAAAAAAAAACATTTTCTTGAAATTCATTTTCAGTGTTATAAAAATAATATTATTTAAATCACAAAAACTATTTTTAACGTTCTGTAAGAAACATAATATTTACAGTTGCATTTCCTTCGGAAAGCATTATCAACCTATCAGTCTGTGAAGAATATTTATGTTCTATTTTTCAAAGACAAAAAAATATATGCATTTTACTCGCTGTATGTTTTAAAATCAAATATATACTCGTATATTCCAATGATGTCAATACTAGCTTTTTCCCTTTTATGTTTGTACGAGTATAATGGCACTTAATATGAACTAAACATGTCAATTTGACATTCTTAAACGGGATTTGTTCCTAGTTGGGCAGTCAAAGCTTTTTTTCATTTTATTGTTTTATAATGTGTGTTTCTAATATATAAATATATGGTTTCAATAAAAAGACAGTTATGTACATGTTTTCTTCATACGATAGAAGTAACCTGATTATTTTATTTTTTCATTCTTGTTTATACTTTTCATTTAATTCCACAATTCGAACGACGCCATTATGATAAACAATTTTTATTAAACTAACCAACCTGGGTTTTTTTTCTTCATATTATGGCTGAAGCGAGATCCCGGAATGAATATATCTTGTAATACTGTATACAAATTGAGATGTATAATTAATTACCTTTAAATCTGTATTTTCACACGCCAAATACGCCTTACTCTCCAAAGTAAAATGGTTAGTTTCTAAATATGTACTCGTATTTCTCCGTTACCGCGCGAGAAACAAATTCCGTTTCCTTTTGGGTTCCTTCTCACAAAAGAATATACATATTTTTATTTGGGTCTAGAAGAGAGCCTTCGCAGTTAAACAGTATAACAAAATATGAAACGAAAAAACGATTCGTTTGTAAATTCAATTTTAAAAATTAATTACTCCGCTACGGGATAATGATGTCCTACTCCTTATATTTTATCAATTCTCAAACAGGATTCATTGTTTGTCTTATTATATTCTACTCCTTGGGAGTAAAATGAAAATAAATTATTTTCAGTGGCATGTCCTATTTTACCATTTCTCTTTTGGTAAGCGGACTTCATTTTAATAATGAACAATTATTTATATAAATGAATTAAAAAAATACTTTATACGCACCGCTTCATTAATATGCACATGTCAACATGTTTCGAAAGCGATGTATTGAAAGGAATATGTAGAATAATATTAAATAATAATGTGAACTATAAACAAATAATAAACGTAGAACACAATAATTTATGAATAAACAAATTATAGATATAAACAAAAATTGATTGAAGTAGGTAATAGTTAATCAAAAATGTTAATGAAAATTGATTATAAAACATTGAATAAAAAATTTACATTAGAAAATCAAAAATAAATTATTTTTACTATTAATTAACTTTGAAAATAAATTCAAGAAATAGCTATTTAAAAAAAAAACATTATTAATTATATTTAATTCACTATTAACTTTATTGATAATTTATTACCTACTTTAATCAATTTTTGTTTATGTTTATAATATGTGTATACTTGACATTATTATTTTTTTATTCCTGATGAAGAAAGCATCGCTTTCGAAACATGTTGATATGTGTATATTGATAAAGGGGTCGCTATTATTAATAATTATTAATAATATATTAATTAATTAAATTAATAATATGTTAATATATTAATAAAGCATCGCTTTCGAAACATGTTGATATGTGTATATTAATAAAGGGGTGAATACAAAGTAATTTTTTTTTAAATTATTTATATCGTTTTTGAAACATTGACATATTTTTGAGACACACTTGAAACCAATACATTTCATCAGCTCAAACTTTTAATTGAGGCTGATCCCATGCGAACAGTCCAACGAAAAAACACAAAAAATAGTGATATACTCGTACATTTGCGATGAATAATAATTGCGTTAAATATATCATTATTATTGTTATAAAAATGTCATGTAACTAGCACCCTCTAAATTTCTATTATTCCGAGTGAAATTGGAGTTAGCTCCGAGAGCTCGTACCTCTGTGTTTAACAAATAGTGGGTGAGCCTATTCTCTAGTGAGATATGTCGCTGATTCTGCGAATTAATACACACATCTATGTTTTTATCTCAATTATTATTAGAATCATAAAATGTATGCAAATAATAATTAATTTCTTAATTTCTACAAATTGTTAATAATACGAGATAAATCAATTCATCGATTTTTATTGTATGCCATTTCATAGAGAGAACCAAAATTGGAAGATCTATGCGCTGAAAAGATTTCGTCGCTGTGACCTTCCCAACTGTACGGGGCGTGTAGGACCCGCAGCAAAAACAATAATGTAAATATTTAGGTACCGGCACATACGGACGCACGACTATTGTGATTTGCGAATCCCCTTGAGAAAAACGTTTGGTAGTTTGCCAACGGAGATGATTTCGCTCCAAGCGTACTTGACTTATGGCTAGTATGGTCGATCGCTGAGGTAGCGGATGGTAACATCAGTGGTTGCTGGCTGTAGAAAACTGTTCATGTATGATGGCGGCAGGTCGAGGTAACCAAGGGAGGAGATTCTACGGTTGAAGTGAAAAGAGGGAGCACATATCACTGTGCTATTTATAATACAGCCGAATATTATGTGTTGGTATTGGACGTGTTGTGTAATCTTGGCTCGGTATTGCATGCGTTGTGCAATAATTTATATTTGGTTAAAATAAATATATTTATCTGCTTAAATTAATCTACTCTGTAGACACGTTCGATACACCAACCATTCGAGAGAAAAATAATATGTAATATATGAAACAATAAACCTACAAAAGCATCAATTTAATCCAAAAAATGTATTTAAGCGTAAAAACCGTTCAAATTTCAAAAGTTCAACTCGTCAAAAAACGAGAGTAAATATTATTTTCAAGTTTTTTTCATTCACGATAGAAGTAATTTCTGACATTGTGTGCTTATTACTTGTTTGCTGATTTATTTTGACAATAAAATCCTTATGTTATTTATAATGCTAGATTTGGAATTATGTCTAGGCGCCCTCGTGGATGCCGGCTGCTTTTTATAGTCGCTCTTGGTTTATCTTGGAAATATTGGGAAGTTCTTAATTTTCCCGGTGTAAAAATAGCATAAAATAACCGCAATAATTTTTAAGTTACATTTATAAAATTACATAATCTTAGTGCTGCCGTCTCGAGCTTAAATCAAGTTTATAATAAAAACCCAAACATTTAAAATATTTTGAGTTGAAATCTGCTTCGTTCTTCCGAATTAATGCATCAAGCATCCGTCACATCTGGCGGTCGGTCGAAGGTCCTCACCACATGTAGTAGTGAAGTGCCAAAAGTGAAAAGAATCGGCTATTCGGGCTACGGTGGTTGTAAAAAATATTATATACAACCGAGAAGTGGGCTGCTCTGCGACTTGCTGGGGTCCGACTCCAACAAGGACACCACCAGCTGGGGCGAGAACGAGCTTCACCTTCACCTTCGTCATTGAGATAGTGGCCAAGTTCCTCAACAAGCATGACTTCGACCTGATCTGCCTGGTGCATCAGGTGGTAGAGGACGGGTATGAGTTCTTTGCCAAAAAGCAACTGGTTACCCATTTCTCGGCGCTCAACTACTGCGGGGAATTCGATAATGCAGGAGCAATGATGTCAGTGGATGACACGCTGAAGTGCTCCTTCCAGATCCTGAAGCCGGCCGACAAGCACCACCTGGCGTACTTGCAGACCAACACCAACCATCCCGTCACGCCGCCCAGGGGCGTAACCAAGACAAAGAAGATTTTGAGGGCCCTATGGATCAGTCCCCCCGGCCACCATCCTCCCCCGCCGCTCCCCACTTTTAAGAGTATTCTGTGTTATTTATCCTAAAAAATATGGATAATAATTCATTGTCTTAACTTAAATACATTCTTGAATATAATGGTAATAATCACTCTATCATTTGTATTAGCGTCTTGCAATATATCGTAAGGAATAAATACAGTTAGCTTTTTTTTCTTCAATTTAACCTTAAAGTTTACATAATTTAACTGCATCTCTTTATATGGTCTATAAATTATGTGTAATGATAGCCTGTCCAAAAAAGAAAATAAATGTAAAAAAAATAAAAAATTCGTAGAATAGACGTAATATAAGAATAATATAAGAATAGGAAGTAATATTTGTACAGCGCCCTTGAGGTGATTTTTCACAAAAACGGCGCTATAAACTACCTGCAATTCATCTTCATAAAATGTATCCTATCTTCCTCTTCCTCTCCCCCCTTTCTTCTTATTTTGTTTTTTTCTTTACCCTGTTAGCTCCATAAATAAAAGATCTTTATTTTACCACAGATAGCACAAGAAAATTTGTTGGCTTACCTTGTGTTTATATATTTGTATTAAAAGCTGTTTGTTTCTTAGAAATATATTAATCACGTAATATCAAAAAATCGGCTTTGGCCAAAATGTTAATTTGAACACCTACGTTTTTCGATGTTTGCAGTGTTTGTTTTTGTTTTCATTTCGTGTATTGAAAACCATTATACATATTTTTTCTATCATTACTTCGTTCATGGTCACTTGCAACCCCCTTTATAAATAAGGCATGTGGCGCTTCGTTATTTTTTTTTTTTTTTTTTATATATTTATTTCTTGCTAAAGCAATCCCGATGAGTTTCAAAACTCATTTTAGGACGGGAGGAATTTACAATACATAAGTAGGAGATAGTACATACAATTTTACATTGACAGCAAAATATCAAAAATAGAAGTTTTAGATTCAACCCTTGGAAGTTTGCTATCTGTATGTAATTTTCATCTTAATATTATATTGCCTTGAACAAAATACGGCTAAAAAGTTTCGCTTCCTGCATTTTTGAATTAAACAGTTTATCGTGTAACTTTTTCATTTCGTGTAAAGGCACCACCGGGGCGCTAAATTGTATAAACCAAACGGAGTTGAATTATTCCTCGAATAGTTATTATTCCTACCATTATTCTTGAATAGTTTTACTCTTGATGGTAGAAAATCTGGTCTTTCCCGTTAAATAATGTCTAACCGGCATAACTCTCGCAAAACGCTCGTTGGTAGAAATATCGAATTTCAGAGAATATAACGTGAAAGACGATGTTAATGTGTTTTTTACAGAACCTTGAATTAAAGCTCATATGTAAAATATGAATAGTTGCAGATACCTTTGACGTAGTTATAATTAAGACAAGTTTAGAAAAAACTGTTGCGGGAGTACATTATCTCTAAAAAGCAAGCAGGAAAAATTAATGCAGACAAAGCTTTCCGAGCGCTGGGTAATACCTTTTCAAAGATAAATTATTATAATTTATTTTAAAGATTGGTATTCACTTTGTGGCGTCATCATTAATAAATTATTTAAAAATTACTTTTTAATCACCACTTTATTAATATACACATATCAATATGTTTCGAAAGCGAAGCTTTTCTCATCAGGAATATATAAATGATAAACACAGAACACAAAAATGTAAGAATGGACAGATTATAAACATAAACAAAAATTGATTAAAGCCGGTAAGTAATTAATCAAAAATATTAATAAAAAATTATTATAAAACAATGAATAACAAATTTATATTAGAAATTAAAAAATATTTTTATTTTTTTATTATGTGAATATGAAAATTAATTCAAGAGATAGCTATTTGTTTTTAAATATTTGAATCTACAGTATGCTGTATATTTATGATGGGAAAAGCTTCGCTTTCGAAGCACGTAGATTTGTATATATTCATAAAGTGGTGATTTTAAATTATTTTACAAATAATTGGTGCTGAAATAAGAGGACTTCCTTGAGACAAACGGCTGTTCGTTTGTTTCTTGCAAAACTTTATTTTGGATTTGAGGCCAAAATACTTACCTAAATATAATGATCTTTTCTTTCATCAAAAGTATAGTAAATATCTAGTACGGATTAGAAGTAATTTATTTATTTTTGTTTTGTATTATAAAATATGGCCATTAAAGGAATCGATTTTTCGCGGTTTTGGAGGCACCTTTAACAATTATTGGGGGCTAATTGTGATTTAAAAAAAGTTTTACCCCGTCGACTTTGAAAATAAAATGAAACATAATAATTTTTTTTTTATACTATTAAAAAGAGCATTTTAGTGGACCTTTTTGGACGGTGGAATTTACGTTGGAACACAAATTTGCCGTACATAATTTAAAAAAACCCGAAAAAAGGTTTTTTTTAAATGTTTTGTTTTTATATTTTTATTTACTTAATCTTGTTTACATAGAAAATATGATAATTTTTTTTTCAAAAGACAATATACCCGCAAATAATTTTCTATGTTCGGTCTAAAACTGTTATTTTTTTTAATCGCCTGGACTTCATAATTCAAAACAAAAATAAATAAAATACTTCTGATAGTACGCATATTTACTAAACTTTAATTAAAAAACATATCATTCAGTTTGGATAATTATTTTAGCCTCAAATCTAAAATTAAGTTATGTATAACCTCTTAACAAAGAGAGAACAAATAATAAGTGGAATATATCTTCAATAGAACTGAACTGGGTTGGAAGGTCAAAGGTGAGTGACAACCTCAAATACCTGAAAATCACCGATAAATATCTTCAGTATTTCGAATATAATGTAATTACTGTTCATATTTTACGTCATAGTAATTATAATTCTACTGCCTTTATTACCCACCTATTGCGCTAAAACTAGCTACTTACATAGTATCTACCTTCTCACTTCTTTTATACTTATGTTATTATATTATGCACGAAACTAAACTTGAGGTGAACCTTCACCGCTATACAAATTAACTCTTATTATTATTATTATTAAACTACTTCTCACACTCTTTTGTACAACCTGATGTTATAATGTAACCACAGGATAAACTATTATTCATTGTGATAATTACGCTGTAACTACATACTGTTATATTGTATCTACTTACTTCTTCTACACCTATTTATTATTTTATGTGTACATTATTGTATTCCCTTGTAAAACTATGTATCAACATGTAAAAGCCTTCTAGGCGTGAATAAATAAATAAATAATTACATTTCGCTATTTGTCGTAGGTGTTTAATATTGACAGGGGGATGTCAAACATTAAGCACGTTGAAAGACCGGTTCAGATTATTCTGTTTATCACATAACAATAAATGATATTTCCATTTCTGAATCCCCCAGAGCGACGATTTCGTTCTCATTAATATAGTATTTAGATTATAGTGTAATTACATTTCGCTATTTGTCGTACGTGTTTAATATTGACAGGGGGATGTCAAACATTAAGCACGTTGAAAGACCGGTTCAGATTATTCTGTTTATCACATAACAATAAATGATATTTCAATTTCTGAATCCCCCAGAGCGACGATTTCACTCTCATTAATATAGTATTTAGATTATAGTAGTGTAATTACATTTCGCTATTTGTCGTACGTGTTTAATATTGACAGGGGGATGTCAAACATTAAGCACGTTGAAAGACCGGTTCAGATTATTCTGTTTATCACATAACAATAAATGATATTTCCATTTCTGAATCCCCCAGAGCGACGATTTCGTTCTCATTAATATAGTATTTAGATTATAGTGTAATTACATTTCGCTATTTGTCGTACGTGTTTAATATTGACAGGGGGATGTCAAACATTAAGCACGTTGAAAGACCGGTTCAGATTATTCTGTTTATCACATAACAATAAATGATATTTCCATTTCTGAATCCCCCAGAGCGACGATTTCGTTCTCATTAATATAGTATTTAGATTATAGTGTAATTACATTTCGCTATTTGTCGTACGTGTTTAATATTGACAGGGGGATGTCAAACATTAAGCACGTTGAAAGACCGGTTCAGATTATTCTGTTTATCACATAACAATAAATGATATTTCCATTTCTGAATCCCCCAGAGCGACGATTTCGTTCTCATTAAT
>JAHDVE020009564.1:0-15266 GCA_022606495.2 Halesus radiatus | reverse complement strand
ATTTTTTTCTCCTTTTACCTCTTTTTTCTATACCTCTTTGTTTTATTCGAAGTCCTACTTGTATTCTTCTATTTCTTCATTTACTTCTTCTTATTTTTCAAATCCTTCATCTTTATATCCTTCATAATCCTATTCTATCTTTTTTTACTTATTTTCATTTTTTGTTTCTTTCTTTTATACTATCTATTTGCTGTCTGCTTTTGGCTCTTATTTATTTTTCTATTTGACCAATTCGTTCTTTTTTTCATGTTTTTTCTCCTCGCTTCTGACATCATCTAAGTTTACATCTAATGGAACTTGAATGATCTTTCTGCTCGAAAGCTTTCTTGCCGATTTTTTATTATGTTATTCTAATGTATTTTTTTTCAACTTAGTTTCGCTCTACTTATTTGCGTCTGATTCGATACCAGTATGGTATATTATTGCTACAGGCTCCTGTTTATGTTTTATTTCGTTATCTACTTTATGATCATTATTGGTTTTCGGGTGGTGCTATTCCGGCTTTTTTGGTGAAGGCACCTCTGGCTCCTTCGTGGCTGTTTTCAGCTTTAGCAACCTTGAAGATTTTCTTTGAGGCGATTTTATGACCTCTTATGCCTTGATTTCTTCTAAATCCTTCTTGGTAATAGGATGCTCTTCGGCATGTACCAATTGTTCTTTGTGCGATTTCTCCTTTGGAGCAACAGGATGTATTTATTTCGCATGTTCTTACTTATGTTCCTGATGGGGTATTTGCTTTTGTTTTTCTTGGACTTCCTTTGTTGGACCATTCTTGGGAAGTGCTTATTTTGGAACCTTTTCGATTGGCTTGACTTCTTCCTGAATCCTTGGATTATTTTTCGCTTCTGCCTGAAGTCCTTATTTTTTCTGGAGACTCATAGGCGTTTGAGCTTATTCAGATTTTCCAATGATAATCTCCTCCTCGGGAATTTTTTACTAGACTGCAGGAACTTTCTTGGCTGGAACTGGCTATTTCAGGGCGGAGTCATTGGAAATTTTATTTTTCTAATCTGCTTTTCCTGTTTTTTAACTTACTACAGCTTGAGCATGGACTTTATTCGGATCCTCTACAACTACCTGCTCTTTGGACTTTGATGGAGGTACGGGATTTTCGGCAGTTGCCTTCTTTTAAGGAATCTTTTGTGATGGAACACTAATCGCTTGCTACACTTTTTGAGGTTTCTGTTGAGTGGTGTCTACTTCGACTGCCTCGGTTTTCTTCTTTTCAACACGAGTTTACTAGCGGACTGATAGCTTTTTGTCCCGAATAGGGACCTACTCAAGGGGTACGAGGGGCATTAGCTTTTTGGAAGATTTCTTCATCTTTCCGCCCTCTACGATTTAGATGTCTCTTGGCCCCGGTACGTCTTCTGGCGCTTTGTCAGTGCTTTGCTTTCTCAACTGCTTTCGACTTCCTTGGGTAACGGGTGGTTGATTCCCAGAATTGTTGTTGCTGCTTTCCTTTCCGTTCACTTTATCGATGGGCTTCATTAATGGACTTTCCTCAAGCATAGCTTTTGTGCTATCTTTTTTCTTCAGGGGTTATAGTTTTCTGCGAGGGTTGTGAGATGGATTGGCGAAATCGTCTTGAAGAGGTTCCATAAATTCAATACGATCATCGTCGACTGGGTTTCGGTTACCTCTGGAAAAAGGTCGAACGTTGGGCTTCGGACGGTTAAATCCGTCGCTCCTCTCCATATCTCTGCCCTTCGAGCCACCAATATTTGGTTGTTAGTAATAAGAGTTAGCCAGATTGTTTTTGGGCTTCTTGACGCTCGTGCCTAAGTTGTGCCTCCTGATTACGTACCCTTGGGGCCTCGTGGGGCTATTCGGTTCCCCACTGACGTTACTGTAGGCCAGCATGCTGCTCTTCGCCAGTCCTCCTTGGACCTTTCGAATGACTTTTTCATAGGTTTGTTGGAACATCTCATCACTATTAAATTATATATGTATATATGTGGAATTCGGAATATTTTTCTGTGAATGACATTTGATTACCTGTCATTGAATATCCTATTTTCAAGAGAAAATTTATCGATATTTCCACCCCTATTTTTTTAGTCCGCCATTTATGTGAGTATCTCAATCATTCGATCATGGCAGGGCCAGAGGTTAGCCTGGATCTTCGAAAATATCAAAACACCGTCAACGTAGATCTCGAAAGCTCCTGATCTGGGAAATTGGACGAGGTTGTCAGTCTTTTCGTCATAATATTTATTGTCATCATAAAATTTAGAATGCAACTTCCTCAAATTCGAAGGAACTTGATTCTTCAGAACTACGATATTTGGGTCGTGGGCTTCGATTTTGCTTTTCACTATGTTTGATAATTCATTATGTTATTGGTTTTAGGAAATCGAAATAAAATGGTTTATTTTTTATTTATTTATATAGATTGCATTTTTTATGCAATTGAATATCTTTGTATCATATATTGTAATTTACATTCAGTGAAGTGATGAATATATTTTGATTCATCATGGCGAGAACACCAGGAGTGAGTGTTACAATTTTCACAGCACTCGATCACGACTGTTGGGATTTATTGGTCTCTTTGAATATTACCTCTGCTCATTTTATGTTGCTTTAAAAATAAAGATTTAATAAAAAATTGTGTTTTTAGTTGATTAAATAGCAATTATAAAAAATGGGAAGATTTAATTATTTTTATGGATGATTTTCCCTTTAATTTTATTATTATGTTTTTTTTTTTAGATGGATATGCAACATTTTTCTCTGTTGTTAAAATATCATAACAACTTCTGAAAAAACAAAATATATAATAAATCCATTTAATTATATTAAATATATGAAAAACGATAAAAAATTAGATATTACGAGATTTATCGAATAATGATATTATTATGGGAGATTTGCGAATTTGTTCTTTAACATATTAAAAAAAATATAATATGGAATTGATAATAAATATAAATTAAATAATAATTGATGTATAAATAACACATATATAATATTTGTATTAAGTACAATGTAAATATTTTGGAAAAAATAGAATATCTTTGCAAAGAATATCTGTTTTCCCTTTATTTCCACACTTAGGAAAATCTACATTAGTAAATCGTACTTATTCTTAAGAAACAATACTTAGATATGTTTATTAAATTATACAGGAGTTACTTTTACATATTATATATACATATATGTTAATATTATTTTTCTGTAACTTCTCTCAATTATAAAATACTGATAATTTATTTATCAACTCAAAAACTCTAACAAATTACTAAACACATATATAGCATATTCATAAATATAACTCACATACCCAATATTATCTTATGGTACACAATTCAACACGCCAGTGACCTCAATAACTTTTTGATACCTGTCATAAACAGTGATTTCTCAAAGTTTTGATTAAAGAGTGTACCAGTTACGGAAATACATTTCCTTAAAAAATAATCCTCGATTATAAAATAAATATTCAGTAATATGAACAAAAGTGTTAATTATTAATAAAGGGATATCAAAAAATAAAAAATATAATAAAATATCTTTTGACTATTTTTGTATATCTATTTAATATGGATTAGCTAAAGTATAAAAACTTTATTTCTTAGCAAAAATTATTATATAAATAACTGAGAAAATTAGATATGGATAGATATTTATATTTAGAGTGATTAAGCAGATATACAATTAAGAAGGATTCATTGATTGAAATAAACCAGTAAATCATGCTTTTTTGTTTTAATTGTTTTTCTGTTCTGAAGGGGGGTTGTCGAATTCAGTATCTTCTCATAATGGCATCAACTTCAGATTCCACCCTCAGTCTCCTTAAGGAGTCTCTGAGATTTACTTCAGAAGCAACCCTTGAGGCAGCCAACTCAGCTTCAAGACGCGACCTTCTCAAAACATTCTCAGTTTCAATCCTCGAGCCTGCCAGCTCAGCCGCAACTCTTGACCTTCTGATAGCGTCTTCAGTGGCATACCTGGAGGCAGCCAAATCAGCAGCCAATCGAGATCTCCTGAGGACTGACTCTGCTTCGAGGTAATCAACGTATGGGGAAGCGTACCTATGGCAATATTGAAGATAAGGTATTTTTTAGGATAAGTGCAGCTTACCTGTAGGGATAAGGATAGTAGGAGCTGTAGCTATAGGGATAATAAGAGTAGGGGGAGCGATAATAGTTGTAAAGGTAAGACATGTGTTTTCGGAAGTAAATTTATTGAGTGAGTTTATTGAGATAAATTTTTTATTTAATTATGCGAAAAATATTTCCAAAATCTTATTTATAAATAGATATTTTTTTAGTTATTTAGTTAAGATACTTATGTCTGTGCTTGTGAATACTATTATCCCTTCCATCGCAATTATAAAGTGTTTTATTGCTATCGATATATTTTTTTATTTTAGCTATCAAAATATGACATATAAGCTATTAGAATCAGTTTTTTTAATCCTTAAAAAATAAATAATATAAAATAAATGACAATTAAAGTGATACTTGTGATTTTCACTTGGAAAGTGATTAGGATATATAATAAGTAAATAAACCAATTGATTTATTTGTATTAAAAATATCACGATGGATGCACAGTCATTTGCCAGTTTCCCTG
Source organism: Halesus radiatus (assembly GCA_022606495.2). Classification (NCBI taxonomy): domain Eukaryota; kingdom Metazoa; phylum Arthropoda; class Insecta; order Trichoptera; family Limnephilidae; genus Halesus; species Halesus radiatus. Next base: position 10,685 of record JAHDVE020009564.1, on the reverse strand, counting down.
CAAACTCTCCATAAGATAGTTCAACGGATCGTGCCGAGCACTCATGTTCTTAAAAATGTACACATCCTGGTGGGAATCAAGAGTTTAACTATAAAGGTCTGATATATTTAGTGACTGTGTATTCGCACCTCCTCTCACATGAGACCTATATATTTTACCAATGCTTTGGTTGGTCAGTAGCTGATTCCGCAGTTCAGCCACATGCTGCAAACTGCCTGTTGGTAGTCCGTATTCTTCAATAAAACTATAAGTGAGAGGCCATTCAATTCGACTCTCTGGTGATTTATTAGCTTCCTGGATGTTAGTAGAATACTGATAGTAGTTGAGAAAAGTTCGAGTTTAAGAATCAATTTCATAGATTCTAAAGCTGGGCTGGTGATTACCCAAAGGAGTAAAGCTGGGTGCCTGGAACATGAAAGAGGTTGGCTGATGTGTGAGTGGATGGGTGTTTATCGTAAGCAGATCGTTGTGGGTGTGTCCAAAGTACTGGCCAGTGATCGTGTTGTTGAAGCGGGCGATGAGTACCCGATAGATTTCGGACCAGATTGTAGAACATTCAAGGAGAGAAGGCGGGATATGAGAAATTATAATTACTTTCTCTGACAGTGCTTCAGAACTCAGAAGTTCTTCCTCGATCCACCGGAGCTCATTGTTGGGATCTGTGACATTGGCGATGATAAAGAAATTATTGTTGTCACAAACCATGCTGTTCAACGAAATTACTTTGAGTCCTAGAGCAGGGATTCTCCTGGAATAGTAGCCGTTCTTGCGCAAAACTTGAGATTCCTCAGGAGTCAAGTACTTCTACAAGTTCCGAACCATTCCTTCCTTAAGCTGTTACTCCCTCTTCGAATCGTACTGATGATCAGGGAAGCACTCATTATTTCCGAATGCAAAGACAATCTATTTGGAGAGACTCCCCATTTTTTAAATAATCATACTTGTTATGTAAGTATTGCTCTACATGGATTTGCTCCACTCATTATGCGCAGATAAGTCTCCAGATAAAACGATGAGGTCGATATCTGGGTGAAGAATCTTGATTCGAGTGATAACATTATCGAAAAGGATGGCTGGAGGATCACAATGAAAATCTCCAAACTATCCTGCATTTAGTTCGGAATCTTCGTTGATTCCGTTTTGAGGGTGACAACATATGATATCATCGCATACCGTGGAATATCCCATCCGATAATCCAAGTCAATGTGGAGATCAGACATTTGCAAGATTCTATCCAAAATAACAGAGAATACATTTACTAAATTTATTTGAAGTACTTTATATTTTTGTTGGAGGGTCTCGAGATTTTATCGGTTGTTATTTTTTTCACTGGGATAAGTTCGAGGATGCGATGGGTTTCTTCGAGGAGGTCTAACGGTTTGTAGAATGCTGGGCAAACAGAGAGGTAAGAGCATGTTCTCTTGGGACTGAAAAGTCGAGCCCAAATGCTCTTCAAGACGATGGGAGTCATTTGCTTGCTCATCGGATCGCAGATATTTTCGTTATCGACTATTGATTTATAAAGTTTGGCATGTATATGTCTGGTCGAAGTTTACCTTTATAAAGACAGACAGCTTTTAGCAAATTCTGGACCATGTCTTTCGGGAGGAGGTAATAACTTTATTGGAGAACGGACATGAAACCTATGCAGGATCTGCAAGCGATCCCAAGGGATTAGTCGGACAAGTTACTATCGCAAGTCGCTCCGAAAATCAAGAAGATTAAAATGATAAAGCTAAACCTCATCAGCCTTAATGCTAGAATTTAAAATGTAATAGTTTGGGTTGTTTTAATTTTTGGATTTTATAATTATAGACGAAGGGTTTTTAATAAATAAACTATTAACAAATCCATAATAATTTAAGTTATTGTAAAAAAAGGTCTGCTACTTTAAACTAAAAGAAGTGTGAATAGTTACAATACAAAATTAATAATAATTAAAAAAAAAATTAACAGATAAAAGGATCTATTTTTTGATAGGACATTCACACTTTTTTTCATCGAATTCAATAACCTACTGTTGACAGACCATTAAGGCTTAAGAAGTAGAGAAATATAATACCTTGGATGCAATATGAAAAAACCTTATATTTATTTGTTTAGGAAAAACTGATAATTCTCTATAATGTATTTTAATGTGGAAAAAAGAACATTTTGTCTTTTTATATATGTATACTATAAAAAATAATTAGACAGTGATGGAAGTTCTTGAGTATTTACTATGTATTTAAACTTTCTCGATCTATTGATAATAATAATAATTGTTTGATAAATCTTAAATCACGCATACAAAAAAAAGAGTAAATAATAATCGGAATTAAGTTAGTTTTTTTTAAATAGAAATTATTAAATTATTTTTTTTATAAAATAAAATATATTTTTTAAATGACTGAAGTGGTTATCAAACTCATTGGGAATTATTCATACCAAACAGCTCACTGTTTGGGGGAAGGAGTGTACGGCAAGGTCTATGAAGGACTTGAGAGGGACACCAAGGAAAAGGTGGCAGTGAAGAAGGTAGACCTCAACACATTCACCAATGATAAATACCTCGAAAACGCCATCTTCTCCGAAATCTTTCTGCTGAAGCGATTTAACCACCCCAACATTGTCAAATTCAAAGACGTCCTCAGCTCCAAAAACAGTCTGTACATAATCACCTAGTTCTGCAAGCACGGTGATCTCAAAGAACTCTTGAAGCGGAAACGATTCCAAGAATAATAGGCTTTTGAAGTAATCAAGCAGATGCTGAGCGGGTTCACACAATTAGTTCAGGAGAAAATTGTGCACCGAGATCTTAAGCCAGCCAATATTTTGATCCATGAAAATACCTACAAAATCGCAGACTTCGGATTCGCAAAATATGTGGACAACTTCAACTCACAAATGCTCAAAAGCTGTGTCGGCAGCCCGATCTACATGGCTCCCCAGATTCTGGATCGATCGCCATATACCACGAAGTGCGATATATGGAGCATCGGAGTAATCTTCTACGAGATGCTCTTCGGCACGCCTCCCTGGAAGGCTCGCGACTAAAATGAATTGCTCAGAGTCATCAAAGGATACCCCATCACCACCTTGCTCAGGAAATCTACCATATCTCTGAAAGCCACAGAATTTCTCAAGAAGAGTTTGGCTTACAGCTAAGATGATCGGGCGAGCTGGACAGAACTCTTCGAAACTTATATCGGCAAGGAAAAAATATAAAAAGCTACTCTTGAAGACATTGGAGACTTCAGGAATCGGTACGTCAGCAGCAGCATTAACACGCCTAGCTCCAATCGCACTCCGACTCTACCCAAGAAAGAGCCCAAATTCTACACTTCTAGTTCGCAGCAGGACAAAGACCGGAGGGTGACGATGACTCGAGACATGGCTCCGAATTCTACAACTAGCACACTGCCCACAAGTAATAGTGGAAATTCAGGCAACGCGAGTTCCGGCATCAATAGCTCTTTGGAGCATATACGGAGGCTAAGGGAGTAGTGTGTATATAAGCACTTCATCTGTGCTGAACTATTCATAAACTTCTCCAGTGTACGCGATTACTTTTCTGAATATTTCAAGTTCTAAAAATTCCTGATGATTCTCGTGACGTCTGTGCGCGCTAAAAGTTCGTATCTGCTACACACCATGTCATCTTATAAGTAAAGAATTGATCTTTTAATTAGATACATACTCTTCTCTCTAATTTTTTATATGTTAAGCAAACTAAATATAGAAATAATAAAGGCTCTGAGGAATTATATAGGAAGATGGAGAGATAACATACTTCGTACGAAGAGTTGGAAAAAGATATTACGGAACAGCTTGATAAGGAACAAACTTTGAAACGGGTGAAAGAAGAGCTGTCGACTATCCTTGTCAATAAATCAGATATCAGCGATGCTCGCATATCCAAAATTGATCGTAAAAATTAACAGTTTATAATACCTATATTTTCTGTTTATCTCTCTTTCTAGAACTCTTATTGGACAGTACTTACGAAAATGCGAACATATTCTCTAACGAAGTGAGAAAACGATCAAAATTTATTAAAGATTTTTTGGTTGTCCAGGTCTTGGATTGGATGGTTGACATTTTGGCAATCTCCATCAATAAATAGAAGCAATCCTTAGATATCAGCTACGTGACTAGAACTGAAGAAGCAGAGCTGACTGAGTACCTCAACAAAGTTATCAGCAAACTTGAGAAGGTTGTCGGCTCGATCTGAGTTGGTGTGTGTGATACTATGTTGAACTTACTCGATCGATTTATTTCAGTAATATAGATATATCTAATATATTTTTCCAAAAAAGAAGTTTATTTAAAACAAATACAATTATAGGTATAGGTATAGGTCTTTAACCATTCCATGGGAGCGGTGTTTAATAAGAATATATATTTTTTATTTATATATCATAGCCAATTTCTTCCTATATTTTTTGTTTGTTTTTTGTTTTTTTTGAACTCTAACGGTTTTTTGTTTTGTTTTTGTTTTTGGTTTTTTTTTTTTTTGTGTTATTTCCATCATTTCTTCAGTGCCGTATGGCCATCCCATTGCTGGGTGAGACATCTTTAGATTGTCGTAGGTGCATACATCCATAGAATACTGTACTTATAACTTAGAAGTTAGGGAAGTCGATAGTGAAATAATAATATATATATATATATAATAATAGTAGATTGGTTGTTCGTCAACACAAAGCTAGTTAACAAAGGATACAGTAACACTCTCGATCATTGGGGGAATCCATGTTTTATTTGTTTTGTTTCTTGGTTTTCTTTTTCTTTTTCTTTTTTTAGGCTTTGGTCAGTTTTAGTTAATTTGTATCCAATGGGGTAGGGGGCTATGGTGTGGGACAATTAAGAGAGGATAACTAGGAGAATGGTGGGTGGAGGGTAGCTGCTTTTTCTTAGTGGCCAGTTGGTGTCAATGGGGAGGGAGAGGGAGTAGTTGTGATTAGGGTTAAGTCCGGTTCTCGGGAGATAATTGGTAGTGCGTATGGAATGAAGTTTGATAGGGCAGATGGGAATGAGTTTAGGGGTTGGGGATCTTTGGGTAAGGCTGCAGCAGTTTTTCTGATTCTATTGGCTTTGAGACTTTAGTAAAAGCGCTCCTTGGCTGATTTGGAAGTTTCAGAAGATATAGTTGGTACTGGCGGGAGGGCTTGTGAGCTGGGGTTTTAGTTCAATGGAAGTTGAGGTCTAGGGATAGGGGATACAGACCATAGTTTGGGGAAAGTGGGCGGCGCCGAGATAGAAATCAAGGACTCGAGATTCTGGGGGCAGATTGGATTCTGGTGAGTGCAGTGTTAGCAAAGTGGGGTTGGATTGCAAGGGACTAGGAGAGAGATGACTTTTTTTACAATAGGGGAGAGTGTGGGGAGTTTTGCAGTGGTGACGTGTTGGTTGGGGCAGAAGCCGGCAATACGGCATGTACCAAATGCCATTTAGTAGATGCACCTTCTCTGGACCTTGATGGATGGGCATGAAGGTAAAGACGATGATCGGCGTGGGCGGGGAGGGCGACGAGTTCGGGTAGGAAATGGTGGCCGGCGTGATCGAGGTTAGAGGGCAGGGTCTCCGAAATGTTGGATGGGGTTTGCGAAGATGTTAATGGGGGGTCTTGGTAAGAAAGCAGAGGCTTGTGGGGGCATAGTGGGGGCTGGTGTAAGGTGTGGTATGAAGTAAAAATATATTTATAGTGATAAGTTAGAAGGAATGATGATTTGATTTTGTCGTTAAATGTATGTATGATTAACAATTATATGCATATATTAAAATCGTACAAAAAAAAATGATGTATAAAAGTATTTATCATTACTAAAGAGTAGCAAAAAATTATCAATTTAGTATCAAGTATTCAGGCTTTATATTATATCCTTCAAGGATGGACTCTTTAACTTCGAGAAATCGATTTTATTAAACTCGGCTTTTAGCTATTCAAGATGGCTTTTCTAGATCATCGTATGAGTAGTTTAAGAAGAAGATGACCGATTATTTATCGTGTATTACACATTTTCAGAGAACTTCCGAAAAGAAGAATTTGCCGTTGTTTCTCCTATCGCCATCTCACTTGTTGGGCTGTGCTTGGAAGTGGGCCTTTGGTCTGCTTTAGCCTCGATTTCGGAGTTTGAATGTATTCCTTTTATAAGCTTTGGTTTACTCGGAGAGGCGAACCCCGAGAGTGACTCGATTTGATCGCTGTACTCTTCTTCGTCTTTGAAATGGGAAACTAAGTGGATCAGGCAGTTAAAGCCGTGAAACTTCAGATTTTAAATTGGGGTCTAGACAGTATGCTATTAGCTCTAATTATTGCATGAGTAGTCGTTTTTTAAAGAGAAGTTGAACATAATTTTGGTGGAAGGCTTTGGTGCGATCAGGTCTGGGTTGCTGATTGTGATGAGATTCTTGGTGAGTTTATCCAATACCAAAAAATCGTACAGATTTCTCTCAATGGTAGGTTCGTCTTCGTCACTAGAATTATCAACCACAAGCACTCTGCCTGTGGTGTGGACGGGAGTTATTATGAATAGCCATTATTGCTAAGTGATCGCTTCGAGAAGGTCAGGCAGAAAGAGGCTAATTTCCAAACTGAGTGTATAAGCCCGCGGATGTTGCTGCTTGTAAAAATGCTTGGAAAGGATGGTTTAAATTTTGGCGAGCTCGTTGTGAAGTTGCTGAGGATGAGGAGACTTGAATCGACTGGAGATGATTAGGTGGCAGCATCGGAGCAAGAACTATTTTTCGTTTGTGGATTTGTGAATTCGGTAGGATGCTAGAGCTTCCATAATAATTATAATATTTATAATCAATATTATTTAAGGATTAAATAGACCATTGTTTACTTACTTAATGCTTATTATATATATTCTTATTAAGTTTTTTATAAATAATATTTATATAGTATATAGTAAGGAGTTTTTACCTGGTTTTTTATGTTTTTTTTTTTTAGTTTGATACTTTATTGGTATGTAGTTACTTTTTTATTTTGAGAATAATTTATGGATGTCATTTTTCATGAATACTTGAACGCAGTATCCTTTTCATAAGCTATAATGTTAGACTAAAAAAAACCAGGAATTAATAGAAATTAACTTTATCTGATTTGAATCAGTACATTTTCCTCCATATAAAATAATAAATAATATATAGGTATAGGTCTATTTATTTTGTCATTTGCTCAAAAGGTCTCCGGTTGGTTGCATATGATATGCAACATTCCATCTTATTCGACATACTTTTCGAACTCTCTTAAGGTTTGGCTCGGATTCATTAATCGTTTTTTGATAAAGAGCATCAGGTAATACTTGTCACCTAGCTTCAAAACCTATCTCAACTTCTCCACGATTGAGCTAACTTTGTTACTCTTTTGTAAAACTAATCTATACATGTTTTGCGAGTTAATTACGTAAATGTCAATAAATAAATATTTGTAATCAAGCCATCAATTAAATACACTCAATGTTTCGATGAATATAGCATTTACATATAATATGGCTTTGGAAATTCGAGTTTGTTCGTCTTGTCGTTTTAGATGATTACCACGATAGCCTCCTCCCTGCCAAATGGACACTTCGCCATGGCATTTTCATACTTTTATATTCTCTATTCGAGTGTAAATTCCGAGATCGAGTGAAACTTATTTTCTGTCAGGTTTGGATTCCGCCTTAAGCCAAGCACATTGAGGGCACCCTTTATCAAATTCATCCCTTATGGAAATACCAAATTTATTGTTAAAATTGCAGTAAAAAAATCAATATTATTTTATTCTAATTGAGACAAAACCTTTAATTTTTAGGAAGTTAAACTTAATGTATGTATTTTTTTATTTCATTGTTTAAACATTCTGATTATTCCCGATGCTTCGATAATAATACGACATAAAGATATAAAATGTGAAGGATATGCTTAAATTTAGAAGGGCTTCGTTATATCGATAATATAAGTAACATATCTTAACATATCTTTGTTGACTGACTCTTTAACAATTAAGTGAGTCACATGCTTGTAAACTTTAAGGGTCATCCGAATAATAATAATAGAGTTGATATTAACTATAAATAATATCAGTGTTGGAGTGAAAAATATTTAAAAAAAGATATGTTACATTCTTTAAATACAATGAGTATATTGATACTATGAAAAATACAAATTACGATTAATATGTCAGTATGTTTATTAATTTTCAGAAGCTTTGTGTCTCTTTTTTAATTGAAATCTTAGCACAGTACCTACACCTGTCTACAATATTAAAAGTACACAGATCAAACGCAAAGAAAACCACAGCACTTGAAGACTGATCCCTTGCAATAACTACCAAATTCACTGTAGAAAAAAAAGATATTGTCAACAATGTAGATAAAAACAGATGACAACAATAAATAAATAAAGGACTATAAATATAAAAACGATATAAATCAGAAGATGCGCCTTGAATTCCGGGATCTGGGGGATATTTTTTTATAGGTCAATCTCGATGGCTGAGTTTCTGCAAGTTTGATTTGTTCTTCTAGAATAATTGTGTCTCTATGGGTTTCGGGAGGAATGATAACGAAATTCATATTTTTTATTGCAATATTGACTGATCAATAATTTTAAAAATAAATATTTGATGTATTTTGTAGATTTATTTTTGTTTTAAATTGGAAAAATCTACATATCCATAATGTGTATATATTATTTTGTGTATATTTTAATGTTTGTATTTTTACAAATACCATACATTTAGGGATATTTCGAGATAGATAATTTACTCATTAAAATAAATTGAAACAATATCGATCTATATAAATAGATATTATTTATGATTACAGAAATGAATATGAAAAGAGAAATACTCAAAAAATATATCTCCTAACAAGTAGAAAGTGGGCATCAAAGCACATACAAAGATATCTATATGTATGTATACGTAGTACATACTTGCTATATACACATTTAGGGTTTCGCCAAAAATTACTTTTCCATTGAGAATTTGTTAATATAATATATTGAGCTTATTTTTAATGGGTATACTTGGTTGTTATTATTATTATTATTTCATATTACTATTAAAAAAATGAAAACCATTTTTTAAGTGATATTCAAGTTAAAAAAATTAGAATCTAAAAAATTGTAGATATATTTTGATATTTTTTTGTAAAAAATATGTACAAAAGTATTGATAATATTTTAACATAAACTTTAAATTAAGGATGCCAACCAACTCTCTTTATCAAAAAAATGAATGATTCCCATTCAGAAAATAATAAAATTAATTAAAAAAATCCTATTTGCTTAAATACATAATACAAGCGCCCATCAGAAAATCGAGAAATATAAAAAGTGTCAGCTCTATGTAATTACGTATATTTTTATATCTATACAAAACAAAACAAAAACATAAAACATAAAATGCAAAGTCTCAAAACTATCATTGTTACTGGTTCCAATAAAGGCATTGGACTCGGAATTGTCGAACACTTGGCAGCCATAAACCCACCTGTCTGGCACATCATTATGGCTTGCAGAAATCCCGAGTTGGCCATCACCTCACATGCGGCCATCCTCCATAAGCATCCCCATGCACAAGTGGATGTGGAACAGCTTGACATCTCACACGACGAGAGCATCCACAAGTTTGTCGAGCGGACCCAACTCAAATACAAACAAGGCATTGATGTCTTGGTCAATAATGCGGGGATTGCCTGGACGCATTTGATAGCGAAGTTGTCAAGGGCACGTTCGCAACTGTACTATATCAACATTATTTCTTAACTGTGTCAATTTATACCTATACTACCTCTATAGAATTTCTATGGCACCATAACATTATCTGAAGCCATCATCCCCCTACTCAACCAGAATGGCAAGATCATCACTGTGGGCAGCTTTGTTGGGAAATACAAAATCATTAAAAACGAGCCTCTCCTTGAGAAGTTCAGAAACTAAAACATCACCAAGGACGAACTCTTTGGCTTGGTTCACCTGTTCGAGTCAGCAGTGGCCGACAACACCTACGCTGAGAAGGGCTTTCCAAAATCAGCGTATATGACGAGCAAGTTAAGCATCAATATTTATACGATGAGGATTTTGGCCAGAAGAGAGGACATCAAACAGAAGGGCATCCAAGTTTATGTCTTGTGTCCAGGCTACGTGGCGACTGATATGACAAGCCACAAAGGACAATTGACGATCGAGCAAGGGATTCAGACACCTCTGTTTCTGATTAACTTGCCGTTCCAGGTAAATAACGAGTACCAAGGGAAGTTCTTTGAGAAATCGGCATTATCGCATCTCGACTGATATACTTAACCGATTATGTATTTGCATGGCTGACTTGAAAATATTTAATCTCTCGAAGATATTGTGAAAAACTATAGCATAAAGATATTCATAATACAGTTAAGTCTTTAATATATCCAATAATAGTGAAGTCAAGAACTAATTCCTTTAAACTTGGTATTGATTATTATATGCAGAATTAGTTATGAAGGTACTCTTAGGGATTGGAAACCCAACCAAGGCATACCAAAACACCCGCCACAATATCGGCAAAGATTTTGTGGACTTTCTCATTCAACAATTCAAGGCAGAGCCCCACAAAAAGGCTTCGAAGTTTACCTCTTACCAATACAAGGGGATGGTGTTGGCGACAAGTTAAACCTATATGAACCTCTCCTCCCAGGCTGTCGACTCACTCTTTAAAACCTACCCAGAG